>CM052709.1:2455399-2471521 GCA_028551405.1 Uromys caudimaculatus
CTGGTGTGTTGGGGTATCCAGGGCTTGCTGTGGTAGGAGAGCTGGGTTCTGATGGTGCAGAGTACTCCTGGTTTCTGTTCTTTATGTTCTTGCCCTTGCCTTTTGCCATCTTGTTGACTCTGTTGTTAGCTCATCTTACTCTGTCTGGTTGTGGCTTGCCCCTCCTGCACGTCTCTGTTTCAGTACTCCTTGTAGACCAGCTCTCTCTGAGAGGTGTTTGGGTTTGGAGAGCTGTGGCACCAGGTCTGATCTTGGTCCTGGAAGTTGCTGACCTTCAGTCTCTGTGGCCCGCGGAAAGTGGGCGGAGTCAGTGAGCTCTGGGGCTCGTGTTGCCCCTGCTAGGGGCTTTTCCTTGTTCCTGGAGAGAGAATTTTCTCCCGGGGCTGATTGTCTATGGAATCCTAGTGTCCCAGGCAAAAGTTTCCTGCCTCAGCCGCCCGCTTTTGGGATCCAGGGGGGTTTCTAAGCCCGCCTACCTCGGTCCCTGTGTCTCGCGGGTTCAGGGCAGTACCTGGTGAGCTGTGGGGCGTGTCTTTGGCCCTCTCCTGGCTCTTGTGATCTGAGAGGGATCTTTGTCCCGGCGCTGATTAGCTGTGGAGCCCTGTGGTCCAATCTGAGGTTTCCCGCCGTAGCCGGAAGCTGCTGACCGTCAGTCTCTGACCGTCAGTCTCTGTGGCCCGAGGAAAGCGGGCGGAGTCCTTGAGCTCTGGAGCTCGTGTTGCCCCTGCTATGGGCTTTTCCGCGTTCCTGGGAGAGAGGATTTTCTCCCGGAGCTGCTTGTCTATGGAATCCTAGTGTCCCAGGCAGAAGTTTCCTGCCACAGCCGCCCGCTTTTGGGATCCAGGGGGGTTCCTAGGCCCGCCTACCTCGGTTCCTGTGCCTCGCAGGTTCGGGGCAGTACCTGGTGAGCTGTGGGGCATGTCTTTGGCCCTCTCCTGGGTCTTGCGATCTCCTGAGAGGGATCTTTGTCCAGGCGCTGATTAGCTGTGGGGCCCTGTGGCCCAAGCTGAGGTTTCCGGCCGTCCTTCTTGAAGTTTTTAACAACCGTGGTAAGACTCCGGCACACACTGTATAAGGACACATTTGAGTACAAAAGCTGATTAAAGGCATGGAGACGCAGAAAGGTAGACCCATGCTAATACCCATCAGAAGGAAACTGCCTTCCCAAAAGAAGCCACAATAAGATTGATAAAAATCTTAGGAATCCAAAACTATAAAGCCTCAACATGCTTGTGTGCAATAGATAAGATGCCCTTAGAAAATGTGTGGTTGGTATCTGAAGGAAAGCCATTGAAGGGACTGCATGATAGTCTTGGCATCTGCCAGTAGCTGACAGTGCAGGCAGGCAGATGGGACATAAGGACAAGTCACCTAGAACACAATCTCTGGCAATGTGACCAAGCAGATTTTACAAAGTATTCCATTTAAGGACAGGAGAATATGAATGCAGGAAATACAAGACAAAAAGAAAGAGGATACAGCATTGCTCTTGTCAAATCTTCATTCAAACTCTAAATATTTGAGGATATTGTTAAAATCTAGATTTTAAAACAAGGCACATGACACGTTTTGCGTCACTGCTACCTTGTGTTTTTCTTTATTCTTGAGAATTGTATGCATGTGCACAATGAAATATCATATCACAGGTTAATTTCCCTCTTTAACTCACCCCCGCATTATCCCGAATATGTCCTCTCCTTAGCTCACATCTTTCTTCTTTTTTGCTAACCCAATATGTTCAATTAGTGTGAACTTAGTATGCAGGAGTGTGCGAGTATTCCTGGGCATTAGCAAACCTACCAGTGGCCACCCATTTAAAACAGAACAATCCTCTCCATCCCAGCAGCTATCAGCTGTCAATGGCTCCTCAGCAACAGGACACGCTTGGAGAAGCCATTCCCCACCTACCTTGAATCCAGGCTAGCTTGATTCCGTACAGACTTTCTGGTAACCATGGCTGCTGTGAGTTCATGAATGTAATAGTCATGTCCTGTCTCAAGACAGCACTTTACAGCATTCCATTTTATCTGTCAGCAATTCTGTTCTTCTTTTTGACTCTTCAGAGATTTTTCTTTGACTTTTAGTGGTTAATAGAAGGTATTTGATAAGGATGTTTCATATAGGATTAAGTAGTGAGTCTCTTATTCTTGGCCTTTGGACCAGTTATGACTTTGCACTGTTTCACAGTACATATAGAAGCACCTCTGTTCAAGGCTGAGTGTCATCCAGGTCTATGGCTATAAATATTAATATTTAGAAGGCATTTGGTAGCATGAGCATTCATCAAAATAACAATAGTAGCTTCTATTCTAAAGACTCTGACATCCCATCCATGTACTTTTGACCAAGATTATAGTACTGGGTATGAAAATTCCGTCCTGCCAAATAGGTCTCAAAACCATGTAGAAAGCTAGGAGTTATCCCATGTGTTGGGACAATCTTACACAACTTGTTTGGCAGGTCAGTTTCATAGCATACAGGGTAAAACGTTGGTTAAGATCATTTATATCACGTCTACACAAAGCAACCAGCAAAATACAGCCTTCTAAAATTGTGAAAGTTATTCTCCAGGGATGGAAATTCCTGGTTGCTTTCAGATTCTCTCTCTGTCTCTCTCTGTCTTTCTATGTCTCTCTCTGCCCTCTCCATATGTCTCTCTCTTTCTCTCTTTGTATATGTGTGTCTGCATCTCTCTCCGTCTCTCTGTCTCACTGTGTGTCTCTCTCTGTCTATCTGTCTCTCTCCCTCTTTCTCTCCCTCTCTCTCTCCCCCTCTCTCTTTCTTTCTCCCTCCCTCTCCCTCTCCCTTTCCCTCTTTTTCTCTCCCTCCCTTTCCCCTCCCCCCACCTCCTTCTCCCTCTCCTACCTCAGGGACCCCACTGATGCTCTGCCATTTGTCTATAACCTACTATCTCTCCTCCCTGTCATACTCCTCCCAAAGGCTCCTTTCTAGTTTCCTGGTGTTTACTTCTGCTTCAAACTAAACACACAAAATAAAGGATTTGAAGTCAGGATCTACTGATGAGAGAGAATTTGTGGCATTTGTCTTCCTGGGGCTGGGTTACCTCATTCGGTATTTTTTCTATCTCTATTCACTTAGCTGCCAATTTAATGATCTAATTATTCTTTATAGCAGAATAATATTCCAGTGTCATATGTATCCCATTATTCTTATCCATTTATCTGTTGACAGACTTCATGGCAGTTTATGTATTTGCTAGCTATTGTGAATAAAATAAGTAAGAACAGGGGTGTGCTAGTCCTTCGGTCACGGAGTATCAAGTCCTTTTAGTATATCCATAGGAGGTATAGCTGGATATATGAGAGTCCTATTTCTAGTTTCCTAAGAAGCCTCCAGACTGGCCTCCAAACTGGTTACACTAGTTAGCACTGCCACCAGCAACTTGTGAGCATTCCTTGTTCATCACTTCTGTGCCAGTATATGTTGTCAATGGCATTCCTGTTCATGCTAGTTCTGACTAGTGTGAGACTCTTAAGGGAGCTGTAATTTGCATTTCCCTGGTGGCTAAAGGTGTTGAGATTTTAAATAGGTTTTCCTACCCATTTGTATTTCTTCTTCTACCCTTTTTTCTCCTTGATTCCATAGGCCATCTTTAATTAGATTGCTTATTTTTTTAATGCTTAAGTTGTATTATTAGTTTCCACAGTAGAGACACTAATCCTCTGTTAGATGAACAGCTGGCAATGATTTTCTTCCATTCTGTGGCCCACTTATTCACTCATCTGACAGTTTTCTTTGCTGCCCAGAAATTGTTCAGTTTCGTGAAATCCCACATGTCAGTTGTTGAACTTATTTCCTGTGCCACCGGAGTCTAGTTTAGAAAGTCCATTCCTGAGCCTATGAGCTAAAACACTTTTAGCTAGTTTCTTTGTTTGTTTGTTTCTTTCTTTCCATGTGAAATCCAATTTTTCCAGTGATATTTATAGTAAATGCAGTCTTTTTTTCCTCTGTATAGCTTTGGCATCTTTATAAAAAAAATCAAGCAGCTTTATTTGGGCAGACCTATGCCTGGGTCTTTCATTTTATCCCACTGATAACATGCTTGTAAAATAATTTGAAATTAAAAATGATATGCCTCCGGTGGTATTCCTTTTGTTCGGGATTGATTTAGCTGTAGTTGGTCTATTGTGTTATCACATAACATTCTGGATTATTTTTTCTTTGCCTCTTAAGAATGGTGTTGGAATTTTGTTTGTAACTGAGTAGAATCTATAGATTGCTTTTGGAAGGATGGCCATTTTCACAAGATTATTTTTTAATCCATGAGCGTGAGTTGTCTTGTCTTTTCTCATTCATTCTTCAGTTACTTTCTTGAGAGTATTACATTTTTCATTGTAGAACATTTTCATATCCTTTGCTGGGTTATTCTCCAATATTTTTAACTTTCTTGTGGTTATTGAGAATGGTGTTGTTTCCCTGAATTCTATATCAGTATGCATATCTTTAGAGTACAGAAAATCTGGTGATCTGTATGTCTTAATTTTGTATATTCTCACTTTCCGAAGCTGTTTATCAGCTCTATAACTCTATATGGTTGGGGTTTTTTTTGTTGTTTTTTTTTTTTTTTTTTTTTTTTTTTTTGTCCTTAGGGTCTCTTAGGAGTAGAATTCAATCATCTGAAAACTGGAATATTTTTACTTCTACTTCTTCTGTTCTAGCCTGTTTTCTTCTCTTGTCATGATGCTGTCATGAAGACTTCAACCACTGTATTGGCCAGAAGTGTATTGTTTCTGATCTTAGTGTGAACACTGTAAGATTTTTCCTACTTGGCATAATGTCAGTTGCAGTATCGTCATACAGAGTCCTTATGGTCTATACATTCCCTCCATGGATCATAGAAAGACATTGAATTTCTCAAAGGCTTTTTCAATATCTGTTGAGATTGTGTGAATTCTATCCTTTAGTTGATATATGTAGAAAATTACAATTAATGATTAAAGTTTGATGAACCATCCCCGTGTCTTTGAAATAAAGCCAGGTTGGTCTTGATAAATAACCTTTGTCGTGTGATATTCAATTTGATTTGCAAGTGTTTCATTGACAATTTTTAGAATTGTCTTCACCAGGGATAACAGGTTGCAATATTTCTGTTTGTGGAATTTTTATGTGTTCCGAGTAACACTTAATTCATCACAAGAGTTTGGAATCATTCCTTCCTTTCTATTTTGAATCTTATTGGTATTAGTTCTTTGAAGTTCTGATAGAATTCTTCAGTGAATCCATATGGCTCTGGGCTTTCTTCAGGTGGGAGACTTTTATTATTACTTCAATCTCAAGATCTATTTAAATTATTTATTACACCTTTGCTTAAATTTTTGTATGCCATAGGCACATTGAATTTCATCAATTTCCTTTATGTTTCTCGATTCAGTGAAATATAAGTTTTAAAGCTATGTCCTCATGGTTTTCCATATTTAGTGGGTATCTGTCTCACTGCTCCTTTTTCATCTCAAATTGAATTGAGTCTTCTCTTTATTTTGGAAAATTTGGCAAAGGGTTTGTCGGGTAATTTTGTATTTTCAAAACTCAACTTTTGCTTCATTTATTCTTTCTAACATTTCCTTTCACTTTTATTTCATTAATTCATGTGCTGATTTTGATTATTTTCTCTAGATGCCTCTTCTGGGGATTGGCTTATTTTGTTTATCTGAGGTTGTAAGATGTATCATTACTTTATTCAGTTGTATCTCTCAGATTTGTTGGTGGAGGCGCTTGGTTTGTGTTTCGGTTCCTAGGAGCACTTACCTATCATGATTTCTCATCCTGGTGTCTTTCATCTTCCCAAAGTCACTTTTAACTCTGTGTCTGCTGCTCTCTCTCATGTTTGCCCTGTACATTTTATAAAACGTCTGTCATAATTCCGAGAGAGATGAGTCCATTTTGCTTGCCTCCTCAACTTCTTAGTGGTTCTAAAGCAGAAGCCTGGGAACATGGGTGAACTCAGCACTGAGCCTTTTTTGTTTTGGAGAAGAAGCCAGTCATAGTTCAGGCAGTCTGGCATGGCAGGGGAGAGAAAATACATACAGACAGTATTTCAAATGTCAATGTTTCGAGAGCTATGTTTGCAGCACCAATGTCACACAGCTTCTACCAACGAAACTTCAAATTGTCTCTTTATACCTCATTCTAGGTCTCAAGGAGCTGGATTACAATACTGACCAAAGTCATTTGTGGAGAATCTTATCCTGTGTGATTATTTTTATAATCACTTATTAGAAATGACAAATCATCCATTTCTCCATTTCTGCTTTTGTCTTTGACTCGGAGCAGTGGAGCTCTGAGTATTTCTTTCATTACCCGGACATTTTAGCTTTACATGAAAGATCATTTCCTTTCTAAAATTTGTTATTTACCTCTCTTTTCATCCTGTACCCTATCAAAGGTTTTGCTACCTCAGTTACAATTTGTCTTTGACTATCATTTTGGAAAATTTCCCTCTTCTGTTGGTTTTTATATGGCCAGTGTGTCACATCATGGCAAATTAATTATGCAATGTATACTGAGATACTGAAGAGTGCTTCGTGGGTTTCCACAGCAGGTAGCAGCAGATTGGAATTCTGTACCTCCAGCCTAGTCATCAGTCTGTGTGAGGCAGTCCAAATTAATTATTTAGAAAATGCCATATTCTTTCACATCAGAGATGTCATGTTGGAAGGAAAATGAAGTCAGCATTTTGCGTTACCTGCTTGACGTAAATCAGTATTTATTTTAGGTAGTGGATCTTTTGAGAACCTGCATTTGAGTTGTTTGTTTCTCTATGGAGAAACCATCATATTTTTCCCCAATAGGTTTTGGTTGTTTTACTGAGACATGACAAAACATTTTTACTTTTGCCTTATATATTGGTCTTTGCTGAAGTCTACTACTCATAGGAGAATCCTAAGAGAAGACTGAGCACAAAGATAAAAGGTGAGAGATGACCATGTCTGGCATGTTCTAAATGACTCTTGTCCACCTCGCTTACACTGAAGAATAATGTCTACTCTTCTCTAGAGGATCCCCACTGTTCTTCATTTTTTGACAAATTACGATTTGTGCTCATTCTGTAAATACCAATTAGGAAATGCATAATGAAACATATCATGAACCCACAACTCATCACACTACTATGTTTTCAGAAATTCTGTTACCTAGACAACTTGAATATGCTTTGAAATTGAGATATTTGTATCATGAAATTAGAGCAATTCAGTGAGCAGCATTAAGCAATGCCATATATTGAGAGAACACAACCAGAGGGTTTTTTTTTTTAGTATAATCAATACTATCTCAAATTTCTGGTGATATTAATAAGAAGGCATTGAGAATAGAAATGTAAAGCAAACTCCTGAAAGGAGTTTTCAGTTAGAAACCAAGATTTTCAATCATGTTTCTAATATTAGTTCATTCGGTCATATTAAATTTCTGGTACTTGATATACGTTAAAATAGTGAAGGCCTTGTTTTATGTCTTTCCTTCCTTATAATGAAATTATATTTGGTTGCTTGTCTTGAAGTCTACCATTTAGTCAACAGTGAAATGGTATGGTTAGAGTTAAAAAGGAAGATATGGCTAAGGGCTATAATTATCCCAAAGAATGATCAAAATTTCTAATATCTCAAGTGGTTGATACGAATACTTCAAAATACACTGTACATAAAAAATATACAGTGCTTATGTCTATTGAACATAATTTAAAATTTTAGAATGAAGTAAGTAATGTATTTAGTTCCTATTAAGTATATACAAGGAGTTAGCACTCATCAACAGCTTAGGATCAATTCTGTGTGAGGCTGCTATGTGGAGTTACAGATCCAGGAAGCCACAAACCTAGATCATTACAGAGGTGAGAGGGCAGTGAAGAAGAACAAGACTGATGTTTTACCCAGGAGACTGTTGCAGCATTAATACACAGATCTTGAAATTAGTGGTGAGCCATATTTCCCTCCTAATTTTCATTCAGCATTTCTACCACACCATATGGAAGGCACAGATTTGTGATGGACACTTAAGAACCTGGATAAGCATTTCTTCTCATAAAATGCTATTAAAGCCAGTGACAGCATCTGGACTGTGACACTACAATAGGGCTTGTTCTGGGGAAAGTTCTTTCTACTCTGTTTGAAACTGTTTGTGAACCTTAAACTATTTCAAACATATATCAAAGAGTCTACTCATGGCACAGCCATGCACTAGGTAATGGTTCTATGAAAACTTTAATCAAAGTATGTGATGGTGGCCTTCTATGATCACATGTCCTAGTGACATAATGATTTCTCTTTGCTGTGAAAAAATGTTGAAAGAAGTTAAGTTTTCTAACCACAGGACCCTGCAATAACGGACGCTTGTGTTTACCGTTGTTTTCCTTTTAACCGTACTCTCCTTCATCTCAGAAGAAAGCTGGTAAGGCAATGTGCTACTAACCTGGTGATTATTGTTTACTCTCTGTGAGGTTTTTCAGCATTTTATAGCATTGTCATTGATAGAACTTTAACATAGAAACTTCAGTATCATGTGACAAAAAGTATCACATGACAAAAAGTGTCACGTGACAAAATACCTACATCTATAGACTTTACGTCAGAAAGAAAAGCTTGTGGATCCACACAACCAGCCTTGAAGATAACAATGACTATTATGTCCTGAGATTCAGTTGTTCTTTCCCTCTCTTTCTCTCTCTCTCTCTCACACACACACACACACACACACACATACACACACACACCCCTACACCTATACACACTACACCTACACATACACACACACACACACACAACATACACACATACCTACAACATACACATATACACAGACACAGAAAGGCACACACAGATGCACTCAGATACCTACAACACAACTAAACACTTGGTGATTTTTAAGAGACTACTTACATGTTCTGGTCTATACAGTAAATTGGATTTGTTCGTTTACTTTTAAAAACTCATATTTTTAACAGATGGCTTATTGTATCATCATTTTCTTGAGGAGCTAAATATGTACTTTTGCTAAGGAGAACTTCTAAACAAAATTACATATGTCTTTTAAAAGGTCTGTGGTTTGTGCTTGTCTTAATAAAATTCAAAACATAAGGATGTTTTAGCAAAGATACTCCAGATCAAGAATTTCTCTGAAGTTGTTCAGATGGAGTCATGGTGCACACTGTCTAAGGTCGGGAGAAAGGGTGAGGTCTATTGACATAAAAAGACTAAGAATGAAAAGAATACAAAGCCAAGCTTCCTGTTTTAGCAGAGTCGTGTAAAGACCTTAGCAATCAGTTATCATTTCCATGCTTATAACTAGAGCCACCACAGGAAGAACTAGGGGCAGACACTTGAAAACATGAGGCTAGGCATTCATTTTCTGAAGGGAATTCTGTCTAGACTGGGTGATAAGTGCAAGATTTGACCGCCTGAGAGCATCAAACTAAGAGAACCTTCTGTATAGCCAACCAAATAATTCACAGAGGAGAGAAGAGGCCCACAGAAGGGAAGAACGCTTTCTCTAAATGTTCACTCATCCAGGATTAATACCTAGAATATGTAAAGAACTCAACAATTAGATAATAAAAGAGCAAATAAGCCAATCAATAAATGATCAATGGATATAAACAGACCTTTTTGGATGAAAAAGCACAAGTGTTGAATAAATATAAATATAAAGTATACTTAGAAAATATACTTAGAACTCAGTGGTGAGCAAATTAAATTATGCTGAAATTGAATATGGGAGTCAATGCCTATGTGGCATTTGGAAGTTACAGCAGTAGGATTGCCATGAATTTAAGGCCTTTTAGATCTATATAGGAAGACTCAGTCCAAAAAAACACACACACACAAAAGCCATACAAACAAAAACAAACCAAAATCAAACAAAGAAAACTCTTACACTGAAATCCCTCCAATCTAATCAGAGCCACTACAGTCAAGACAACAGACAACAAATGTCTGCAAGGATTGGCAGGGTAGAGATCAGTATGAATTCTCCTACAAGGTGAAAACTTCCCCACGCCAGACACACTACCTCAGGGTATGTGGACAAAGAGTCCATGTGCTAACTGCATCCTGCCTGCACATGGCGTTTATCACAGCACTGTTCAGGACAGTTAGACCACAGCATCAGTCTAGGTGACTGCCAATGGGCAAATTGATAAGAAAATGTACTATATCTATAGAGTGGATTTTAATTCAACCATTAAAAAATGAAATTATGTTACTTGTAGAAAATGGATAGAACTAAGGACCATGATGTTAAGTGCTGAATCAGACCCACAAAGATAAGGAGTGTATGTTTTCCCTCATGTGTGAATATGGATAGGAAGAGAGAAAGGAGGATTTCTTGTGGATATGGCAGAAAGGGAGTAGGAAGGGAGATATAGAACCATGTAAGGACTGAACACACACACACACACACACACATATGAAAATGTTATAATGCAACCCCCTTTGTATAATTAAAATATGCTACTAAAAAGGATATAGGAGCCAAAGAGGTGGTTTAGTGATTGAGAGCGTGATCTGATCTTCCAGAGGACCTGAGTTCAATTCCCAGCACCCACATTACTTAGCTCACAACCATCTGTAACTCCAGCATCAGGGTAGCTAACACCTTTCTCTGGACAACATGGGTACCCACACACATATACACATGAATAAAGATAAAATATAATACATTTTATTGCAATATGTTTTTCTGGAGTTGAGCCCTGACTGCAAACTGTCACCCAGATCTAAAGAGAAAGGAAAATAGAAACACCAGATCTGGGATTGCCATGGCTGGATGCTGCTGGGGCCAAACTAGCAGGAAGCAAATATAGTGATCTGGACAAACAACTGAGGCTCAATCTGCATTTCAGGAGAGTGGGGACAACCCAGCCCTACAGCTTCCTTGGACATTCAACCTTAGCAAACTATCATGGTGAAAATCAAGATTCTTCCTTGACAGTGGAAGGTGGTTAGGAAACATGGTTCATGACTGATATCCTTCTCCATAGCAAATGATACTCCGAAAAGAGCGACATCTTACAGGAGCCTTATCATCCTGGAGAGAAAGGCATTTCTCTCTGTCTTTTCCTTCCAGCCTTCTTTCTCTATAATGTATGGAGGATACAACAGAGAAGCACTTGAGGAAGATCATGGACCATAGGTGGACTTGATAAAACACTGAGACGAGAAAGAATATGGGGCACACTCATGGTCCTGCATCTTTCCATCCAGGTAAACACAGTGGATCCCAATTTTAATGATTCAGCTTATGATTCTTAACCTTATATAGTGGTACATGTTAAATACACAATAAGATTAAGTGGATAAAAATGATAAATTATTGGAGAAAATGAAATAAAATAAATACACAATAAGGGAAAATTGAATTCTGAATTTTGAAATTGGATTTTTCCTAATTGTGTGTGTGTGTGTGTGTGTGTGTGTGTGTGTGTGTGTACACATACACATAATGGGGACTGATTTGATTGGTTTGCACAACAGGGCTTGAGAGTCCATAAAGGGCTCTCTGCAAACTGGCAGAGGCATAGATCCAGTAACAGTTCTTCTAAGAAACCTCAGCAGTCCCAATCCATGTCTGAATGTTCTCCGGAGAATTTGCTTGTGTCGAGTCCTTGTTGGCAGGTCAAGAAGGTAGAGCAATAAAGTCATTGGAGAATCACAGAACGGTTATAGATACTCCTGCTCAGAAAAAGGAAATAGTGTGACAAAGCCACATTGCTCTTCCAAGGCATGGCTTTATATTGCCATCTACTATTAGAGATAACACCCACACTGAAGATGAGGCTCCCCCCCCTCAGTTAACTCTTTCTGAAAACTACCTCACAGGTATAATCAGAGATATGTTTGCTAGGTTGGTTGACAATCCAGATTGGACATCACAGTTCATCCATTATGATCTTGGCACTGAACTCTTTTTCCTTATGGCATGCTTAGTACCCAGATAATGATTTTATTATTGCATTAATTCTTCCTCCAGAATAGGCAGTAAAATCCCTTGGGAATCTTTACCCTTTTGACACTTATAATTTAGATATGATAACATTTATTTAATATTTAAATACTGATCTTAATCAATGCTATTCTATCATGTAAAGGAGTAGAAAAGAGAAAATGCACATATCTGTGTTTTACACACACACACACACACACACACACACACAACATACAGACACACATATACATATACATTACTAATGAAATAATTGGAAAGAAATATTCATGACTGCTACAGTGTCTATTTGTAAAACTGGGAACCAACCCAACCACAAAACCTTTGATGTCTTGGCTGCAAAATATACTAAGGTAATGGTGGCATAGAACCTGTGTGACTAGCCAATCAATGTCTGATTTGACCTAAGGTCCACTCCATAAGTAGGAACCCATATCTAATGCTGATTGTATGACAAGAGCCAGAGACTAGATAGCACAGAGATCTAGGATTAACTCAAATACTATTTGTCAGAAAAAGAATAAATAAATAAATGACTCTAATGATATTCTGCTATACTTATAGATCAGTGTCTTATCCAGTCATTATCAGAGACACTTTCTCCAGCAGCAGATGAATGAGAACAGATGCAAAACCACAGTCAGACATTTATGGGAACAGATGTGACTTAAAGGCAGCTTCATCACTAAAACTTTGCCCCAGCATTGGTGGTGAATCATGAAAGGGTCATCTCTGGAACTCTGGCAGGATTTGTAAGCAGGCCCATAGATCACAGAGTCTCCTCTCCTTAGCAATTATTTTGTGCCTATATAATCTTGGAAGGGGACTTGATAATCTTACATTTTCAGCTTTCCTGGACTTGTGCTTATTCCTGAGCCTTGGAGGTCATTGAGAATGGACACGACTACAAAGGTATACATCATAAATTTCTCCCCTAGATTTAAAATACTATATGAAAAGATAGAGGTATCAGGTCCTTTTTTGAGACATAATAAGTGAAAGCTACTTCTTTGGGTCAAAACTTGGAATATGAGTTCTATCCCTGGCCTTGGACAGAAACATGCATCTGATCTGCCCCAAAGGCTGAAACATTACATTCTTTTTCTAATTTCTTGAGAGTTAATCAAGCTGGCCCTGCCAATGAATTGACCAGACCACCATCCTTTAACAAAGCTAATTCACCAAAAGACATGCTAAGGATGCGGGAGGAATAATTATCTTCTTAATGAAACTGTGTGCTTATACCCCTCAGAAGCTCCTTCCTTGATGCAATTCAGAAAGAGACTCCTGCTTCGCCTGCCTGTTTTCCTGAGTTCTGACACAAGCATCATGGTGTACCGCCCATTTGATACTATACACATGCCTGTGTGCACTTTCCCTGACACTCTGCTTTCTTACCCGTTCTATGATATCCCCCTTCCAAACTTCACCCTATGGCTCCTTGTTGACATCCACTGCTGAATAGGAAGGCCTGCCTGTAGTCTAGCTCAAGCAAAACATGACTTTTTCTGTCATCATCACTTTCTGCCCAACAGCTACTGGGATCTCCAGCTTGCCGACTTTTCTTTCTTTCTTTCTTTCTTTCTTTCTTTCTTTCTTTCTTTCTTTCTTTCTTTCTTTCTTTCTTTCTTTCTTTCCTTCCTTCCTTCTTTCCTTCCTTCCATCTTTTCTCTCTCTCTCTCTCTCTCTCTCTCTCTCTCTCTCTCTCTCTCTTTCTTTCTTTACAATAAAATAGTCCTTGAAAATATTTCTAGGTCTGTTTTAAAATTATTTTATTAACCATACTAGGAATCCACAAATGAGAACCCCAAATCCACAGGTAACAGTCCCATACAATTTCCAAGCCAAGTTATAGGATTCTAGAGTCTTTTCTGCATGGTGCCATGATTATAATTGCAGACAGCTTCTTAAGCTAAGACGTGACCATTCTAGACAACTCAGTTAATTCAATGAAAAGCTTTGTGCTGGTTCTCAGCAATTTTGACCATTTGGCTATAGTAAATGGTAAGATTCTCAGAGCACTTTTAGAAGCCTTTAGATTGTTTATGCTCATCTAGAGCTGGGAAATTATATCTCAGAGCTAATATTTTATCTTTGTTTCTTTAGCTGATAAAGCTAGAAGTAAAGAGTTGACATTGACATTATTATATTTCTTTGCTTTCCTTTCTTTCTTTCTTTTTTTAGAAATTTCCAAAAGTGTTATACATAGTCACAAATCTCTTTGGTTTTCACATGTGAGTTACCTGTATCAAATGCACGTATTTTGAATACATTTTAAAAAAAAAAAAATCATCCTTGGATTATCAATGCTATAACAAAAATCTTCAGCACCTTTAAGTACAACAACCTTGAGCACTGACTCCATAGACTACCAAGCCTATTGGAGAAGTCCATCCTTATAATTCTGTCTTTCTAGAAACAGTATTGTGAATAAAAAACTATATAGCCAAAACTCTCTAGATGAAAAGACAAGCAGCATTAAAAATAAAATTGTATGAAATTGCATTTTATGATAGAGACTGGGTAGTCTAACAATGGTCATTTGCATTAATTGGGACAGATAACCTAGTAACCTTTCAGTCCAAGACCTACTCACCTCAGAAGTACCGTGTACAGAAAAGAGCAGGAAAGACCCCAAAGATACTAATACTGAGTCCAACAAGCTAGAGTCTGATATCAGAGGACCATCATATCAATAACAACAGATTCACTAGTTCAGAACTACCAAATAAAAACAAGGACATGTGCTTTGCTTCATGTCAGAACTCTACGTCTGAGCTACCTGGTAGAAGGCTCTGATGGTGCGTTTTCTTCCCTCAATTAGTTCTCATTGGAAAGAGTCTGACAAACAAATCTAGAGGTAGGTGACCTAGGTGATTCTAAAACCAGTCAAGTCAACAACTAAGCCCAGACATGGCAAAAGATAGAAGCTAAGATCTCAGTTAATACTGGAGCCACAGCTCCAAAGTGAGGTCCACTCAAAGACAGCCCACAGTCTGAAAGGTGCTGCTTCCATGATTCAGCATTTAGTAGAATTGATGCGGTAAATACATCTTTATCTTATGATGCTCCTTTCACATTTAGACTGATAATCATAATTTGATGAGCATTTTAAAGTCCTATCATACTAACAGCTGATTGCAGTTAAAAAGCAGATCAAGAACAAACATCCTCTATAGAAGATTATGACTAAGTTATTGACAAAAACAATTTCAGATTCAAAATTCATAAAAAATAAGGCAATTGCAAAATGGTAAAGGATCAACACTCAAGGAATCATGACTGTCCCAACTATGTTATATCTTAAATATAATCTGTAGGGAAACAGTAATGGATCCCGGGGATAAACAGACAAACCCATCATTGAATGAAGGCTTCACCACCTTTCTCCAGTAATTGACAGTCCAAGCAGGCAGATAATCAGTAATACCAAGTGTGGACCTGAACAGTACCATCAATCAGTGTAACAGCATCGCCATTTACACAGTACTCCATCCAAGGAATAGGATTCGCTCTCCTCTCAGTCTCCTGGGGAACATTCAACACAGACCACATCCTGAGTCTCAAAGCATACACGAAATGGTGCAAAATAGCAGAGCCCTACAACTTATATCCTGGGGTTAAACTACAAAACTACAACATAAAGTTTGTTGATATACCTAAAATATTTGAAATACTTCGACCACAACTCAATAAATCTACTTTAATTAAAAATATTTTTGGCAATTTTGGGGGATAAATTAAAAGTACATTTTATACAGAAAAATAAGGGGTTTACTGGGAACTTTAGAAATAATAGAAAATCAATACTAATTATCTAGATCTTTACTATGTAAAACTAAAACTGTTGAGCAAGTTAAATTAAATAATAGCAATTAAAATAAATGGAATTAAATGTAAGGAAACAATAGAGGCAATAAAATCAAAAGTTGTCATTTTAAAATACAGATACTAAACAAAAAATATGATACATTTCTGCCAAAACCAAGTAATCATAGAGGGGAAACCTTGGCATTATCAGAAATAAAAGAGCTGGGCAGTGGTGGCACACGCCTTTAATCCCAGCACTTGGGAGGCAGAGGCAGGCGGATTTCTGAGTTTGAGGCCAGCCTGGTCTACAGAATGAGTTCCAGGACAGCCAAGGCTACACAGAGAAACCCTGTCTCAAAA
>CM052709.1:2471621-2492525 GCA_028551405.1 Uromys caudimaculatus
CACCAAGATTCAGACACTGAGAAAGAGCAACTATGAACAGATTGACTTCAGTAGAGTGAGTGGAGCAAAAATGAACATTTAAAAAAAAGAAATTAAAGGCCGCTGAATTCCCTATTAAATTCTATACAGTGTTTAAGGAATTAATTAAAATTGTAATGCCTTTTAGTCCAGAGAAGCCTAAAATATTCCTTTAATTCAGCCTAAGTGGTCAATATCATAAAAATATGCACCAACAGAAAATCATATCTCAATGACAGTGATCCAATAATCCCTAGCAAAATTAAAGCAAATCAAATGTACTAATATATCAGAAATGTATAGACAACTATTGAGTGCATTATGTTCCAAATGTGAGAAGCAGGTGCATTATTCCGAAGACTGTTATTAGTCTATCACATTAACAATTAAAAGAACAAAGCTCGAATAGGCATTGCAGACATAACAGTTCTCAGAAAAGGAATATAATAGAACCTTTCCCTCTTGGTAAAAAGAAGCTTCATAATATTGTCGTCTTAGGGTTTTACTGCTGTGAAGAGACACCATGACCAAGGCAACTCTTATAAGGACAACATTTAATTGGAGCTGGCTCACAGGTTCAGAGGTTCAGTCCATTATCATCAAGGCAGGAGCATGGCAGCATCCAGGCAGGCATGGTGCGGGAGGAGCTGAGAGTTCCACCTCTTCTTCCAAAGGCAAACAGGAGAAGACTGGTTTTCAGGAACCTAGAATGAGGGTCTTAAAGCCCTTGCCCAAAAGACACACTTCCTCCAACACAGCCACACCCTAGTATAAGGCCACACTTCCTATTAGAGCCACTCCCTGGGCCAAGCATATACAAACCATCACAACTATGGATGACATCACAGCTCTAGAAAGACTCTTGATGCTTTCCTGTTTTCTTCTTGCTCCTTTTCAAACATGGATTCTGTGAGGGGTTGTAATAGCTTGCTTTTCTGTCTCTGTGATAAACACTAAGCAAAAGCAAATTGTGGGTAGGATGGGACTTATTTGTTGTACACAATCTAGACCAATGTATTTTGCACTCAAGTATCTATCATCAAGAGAAACAAGGCAGAATCTCAAGGCAGGAACTAAAACAGAGGCCTGTAGGAGACCGATGCTGACTGGCTTGTTCCTCATTGATTGCTCAGCCTGGTTTTATGTACAACACAGGACCATCTACCCACTGTGAATATTTTAAAGCACAGATAGTATCACATCAACCATAAAATTTAAAAATATACACCACTCTTTGTCACAGGCCTGAGTATGGTTTTAATTGTAGAGGCCTGAGTCCCATTCCCCAGCACTGACAGAATTAAAATAAATAGATAAATAAAACATGAAAAATGCTTATTGAAAGCTTAGTGTGTGAATGGGGCAGTGGAAGATACCTCTGGAACATCAACTGCAATTTAGACGTTTATTTTAGTCTCACCTTCTCCTTGAATCCGCTGAAAAAATTACAATCCAGAAAATGCCCATTCCTAAAAGCCATGGATCAAATTTCCATAAGCTGATAATGACTGAACATTCTCAATATCATAAACACACAATCTTTCCTCATGTCCCAACCTGAGCATCAGACTTCCTCTTCTTCTTCCTCTTGCTCTTCTTCTTCCTCTTGCTCTTCTCCTCCTCATCCTTCTCCTCTTCTTCTTCTTTATTCTTCCTGCCTTGCCTCCCACCTCCTTCCCTTCCACCTCCCTCCTCTCCTTCCTTCCTTCCTTCCTTCCTTCCTTCCTTCCTTCCTTCCTTCCTAGTAAACCAAAGTGACTTATCCAAACTCAGAGAAAATGTTTTAAAGAGAAAGAGCTGAATTTGACTGCCATCGGCATTTTTTATATCCCCTCCAGATGGATCATGGATTGTCTCTGTGAAACTGATTTTAATGGAGTTATGAAGATAGCCAGGCAGGGTAAAACATTCTCCTGAAAAGGAAGGTAATCCCATTATTTTATATTTACTTTTATCATAACTACTAAAAGCAAATCAGAAAACTCTCATAATGGTGTTTCCCAACTTACAAGGTAACACTGAAGATATTTCTCACCAAAATATTCACTATGGCCTAGCAGACTCTGATCTGCTAAAGTCTGAGTGAAAGTCAGGACATTTTTTGTATTTGTAGATTTTTGTAGTTCTGATGCTTTTAAAAAAACATCTAACAAGTATGGCATAAGCCCCTCATTTTTCATCTCCTCTAAGGAGAGCTAATAGAAAATTATAGAAAAGTCATGCTAAAAATCTGTTCAATTTAAGGATACAGTATCTATGGTCCTCTCATGTATAGGACCCCATTAAAGACTACTGTCTATCCATACTTTGCAGAAATGCTAATGTCCTAAGATTCTTGTGGGGTCACAATCTGTTAGTCATTTAATTATCAATAAGTTAGGAACTACCTACTTGTTTATAAGCTAAAAAAAGGGGGGGGGTATTTCCTTTGTTTTTGCCATAACCACTCTGAAAAACATTTTAGGCTAATCAATGTAAAGTAAGGGAAAAATCCATTGGGTATTTTGAGATGTTTCCAAGGAGGTACGAAGAAAATGAAATCCTTTCAACTTCAGTGGGTTTTCTTTGCTCTTATTACTACAAAATATAATGTAGAAACATTATAGATAATCCAGAAGTTGGTAGGAATAAAATAAAGACCATCTGTAGTCATTTAATTTCATTAGAAAGCATTATTAACATGCCAGCATAGAGAGTTGAGGGAGCAGCATGTAGTAACCTCCTTATCAAACTATTCAAATTATTATTTAACATTAATAATTAATAATTACCTCACTACAGAATTATTCAATTAAAAAATTATTTTCTGTTGACACTTTGATTTCTCCCACCTCAGAGCTTGGTGACCAGGGGCCATACTGACTTTGATTTTTCTACTCATTCAAGCATGACCAATATATTGAGCTACAGTGTGATTCTTAGAAAAATGAGGTTACACCAGGAACCTAAAAAATGGTCGCTATGACATTAAGTGTTCTAGCCTATTCTAGGCTTTTATACCAGAGTCTGGCACCGAGAGCCACTCAAAGCATGAGCTGCTACAGTCATCACCAGGGACCATAAATGCCCATTGATAAAATTATGAATTGATACAGTATGCACTTCTATATAATAACAAAAGTGTGGTAGGTCAGCAAAATTTGGTATTTTTTCCCTTTAATGATCTTCAGAAATAAATTCTTAAAAAGTCAGAAACCTAATTTTTAAGTGAAAGCTGCCGAGCACATCACTGTGTAGGAGGATGCACACATGGTTTCACCCTTGGAGTATAAGAGGAAAAGAAGAAGTCCTTGCTTTAACGTGCTCTTTAGAGGTGTAAGAATGAAAGTTGTCATCAATTCAATCTCGCATCTCAGGCTAGCATAAACTCTGTATGATCATAGCTTTGCATCTTCTGATTATTAATGAGATCACGTGACTCTTCTTCCAGGCGGTGTTCAGTTCAGCTTGATCATATTGTGTTCTGTGGCACATGTCTCTCCATGTTTTGATACAGTTCCTATTCAGAAATCTTTTGTAATTTCCCTAAATGAATGCATTTTATAAAAACAAAGGACACGGTGATTCTTTGAAAATCACAAGACCATGAATGGTTTCCCTTTAATCTTTTGTTTCCAATCATTGAGTGATCAAAGATGCTTTTATTTAAGGCAGGCTATTTAACACACTAAACAACCAGGTACGGTTTCTATTGCCTTTAGCTCGGACTCATGCTTATATTTAAATTAATAATTGTATCAAGGAATATAATATGGAGTATTCACATTGTAATCCCCTTTAGCTACTCTTAGAATCTCATGGAACTTTCTCCCTTTTATCAAGAAAAGGGAGAGAATATCGGAAAGGGAATAAATACCTTTGCAATGGTCCTTTGCCTTTTGAAAGTATTTGTATTTTCTGCTTTTTTTGTTGACAGCGAACATTTTTATTCCATGAACTGTTTGCAGACCAAAAACATTTTTTATGATATGACATATGACTTTGATTTAATACTCATATAGGCTTCCTTTGAAATAATTTAGAAAAACTTTGCAAAATTGCACCTCACCTCCAGTCTCTTGCTTCGTGTGCACCTTGCCTCCAGTCTCTCGCTTCGTGTGCACCTCGCCTCCAGTCTCTCGCTTCGTGTGCACCTCTCCTCCAGTCTCTCGCTTCGTGTGCACCTCGCCTCCAGTCTCTCACTTCCTGCTCTGCACGCTCCTCTCATCCCCCTCCCCTTGGTTTTTACTTGTTCCTTCTCCATACTCCATATTTTGGAGTATAGCACTGCCTAAGCCACAGAGCCACTGCTGGAGCAGAAGGGATCAGGTGCAGTCTGACAAAAGTACGGTAGGAACTTCAGTCAGATGAAGGAGATAAGGGTTGGAACATCTTCAGAGATGACAATAAGCACAGAGAGGATGATTTGCTTGGAAAGGTGGCCCTCTGTGTCTGTGTCCAACCAAACACACAGTGGCAATGTTCAAAAAGGTTTATATGTGCATCAAACAGGTGGAGACATGCCCTTCTTGTCTTGCAAGCAGTAGAACTTAACACCAACCAGGCAGCATTTTTAATATATTAAGCATTTTGATTATACTAGAGATGGTTTGAAATATATAGGATGAAACCATTTTATATGAGGGCAGAAACATCTGTTTTATTTATTAAAGAGTGTTCCCAGATTCACCATTCTCAGGAAAAGAGAGAGAGGAAAGAGGACAAACACACACACACACACACACACACACACACACACACACACACACACCCACAAACAGAGAGAGAGAGAGAGAGAGAGAGAGAGAGAGAGAGAATACTACTGCACTTCCATCTTGCACAAGCTTTCTTGTTAAATGAAGCACTCACTAATGATTTATAATATCTTTTATCTTGGTATATTTTCTATTCAGCCACTTCTATTTGAAATGTAGAATAATAGTGATATGTAAACCCTATTGATATGCATGGAAGAGGGCCAGCATCTGAGTAGTGCGCGATGCCGTGTGACTTCCCAAGAAGTCACACCCAAAGCTACACGTCTCTGGGTCAAAAATCACAATTGTCACAGGCAGGCGAAGGACAATGTTTTTCTTTCAAATGTGAACCATTACAGTTGATATGTGTGTCCCTGTTTCTGGAGATGTCCCAAAGGGACCCATCAACAAACTTGGCTGGGACTCTGGAACACACCGCTCTCTCAGGTCAACATAGCCAAAGCCACCGGGGAAGCCACCAGCACTGGTACGCCTCAGCAGTTCCTGTGCTTCCTTTGCACGAATGCTCAGGTTCCTTTGCTAGCAGGCTCATTTTAGATTGTGGTGTGTGCTCACAGCCTGAACTTTATCACAGGTAAGAATACGCTAAATCAGTGCTCAGCACTAACCGTGAGATCTGTCAACAAGACTCCAAGTTTAAAAATGGAGCATCTACAGAGAAGAAAGAAGACATTTTCAACTTCAAAGATGCTAAACAGCAAGCATTCCTTCGACTAAAATTATATATATATAGCATTTATACTATGGCAATAATAACATATTTTCTATGAGCAACTACATATTTCATTAGTTGATACATTGCTAGAAAAAGTTCTCTTTCAGAAAGAAATCATTGCTAACCTCATGGAAATAAATCTAGATTTATTTTATATTCTACAACACGTCTCCCCTATTATGGTTTCTAGTGAAATCCATGCATTCTAGGGCAAAAAGAGCTAAGTACCCTGTAGAGAAATGACCAACACTTAGTAGGAAACACAGCCTCATGTTGCTTCAGAGTCATGCCATCTTCTTTGAGGTCATTAAAATCTCGGAAGGCTTAGTCTGTCCTAGCTGCTCAGACAGAATTTCCTAGATAAAAATCACAGAATCTTGGGTGTAAACTTTTTCTCATCATAAACTCATTAGGATGAGAGAGTAAATAATGGTCACACAGAAATGAGAATACTGTTAAATATATATCTATGCAGTTGGTAAAATCTACATCAGAATAAAGAGGAGCCCTTAGTATTGAATACATTTGGATAAGGAGCTTTAGGCATACAGTTGTCCATTAGGATATTGAGTAATGATAGAGAATGGACTTGAAGATTCTAAGAGTATTGGATGAATGAGTGTGAATAGGACCTTGTCCCATGCTACATGCAGGTTTCCACAAGATCCACTGAGAACAAGTGACCATTTGGTAGTTTCTAACATAACACAGAAATATGTTAAACTACATAGAATGCCCAAGGCAATGATGATGACAGTGAAGATAATAGATTATTAAATTTTATTTATTACTATAATTTTGTCTATGTATTTCAGTACACAATGTGGGCAGAACACGTGTGCACAATACTGCGTGTGTAGAAGTCAAGGGTCAACCTTGTGGAGTCCATTTTGCTCTCTCTTTCCGCCCTTGTGAGGTTGCCAGGATCTGGTGTGACCAAGCTTCTACTGGAAATGTTTATCTTTGTGAGTTAATGTTGCTCGTCCCATGAGTTCGTCAATGGTAAGAACTGGGAATTTTTACTGGGTAGCCTGTAGCTAATGCTCACCAGGGTCCTCCTGAAAAGTTAAGACTTTGACCACTGACTATTTTTTATACAAATGTCTGCAAAGAAAGCAAGTGTCTGCAATTTGCAGTTTAGCATTTATGTAATTGTCTATAAAGTAATGACTTAGGAAAGTGTTGTTATTTATAGTGCATGTTCTATCCAATTTCAAATCACACTCACCATTATAATTAGACTCCACTTGGTTAATCTCTTTCCCATGTTCTTACATATAGCAATCTGAATTCACCAACTTATCATTTCAAGATATACATTAGGGCTCAAGTATTTTTAGGTCACAGACATCAACAGAACACTATGAAGTATGGTCTCCAGTACCAACCTGAGGACTGGCTCTGCAATTTACAAGCACACTTAGGGGAAACTTAATTAGCTTATTTATGGACTGTCACACAGTAAGATGGAGAAGACAAATAGCAATATATCATAGAGTCATTAGGAGCATTAAGTGAGTTACACAGTTATTGTCTAATGGATGATAGTTATGGTCATTTTAATGGTTGCTGTGGAAACCCTGATAGGCAGGAGTTCTAGTGAGGAATATCTCTGGCCGAGGACATCCACTTGTAGTAGGCATGCTGAAGGGAAGTAAAATGTAATGTTTGGTAGACATAATGAAATAAAATTACACTTAATGCTATTAAGACATGTAAAATCCTTATTCTTGACATGAAAAAATGACTTCTTTCTACTCTTTTTCTAATCCACTTCCTATTTTAAGCTAAAATTTGAAATACTAATATATTTTCAGCCCCTTAAATATAGCAGCAATGGCATTGTAGTCCATGAGACCCTGGTAGACATCAGAGGAAACTTAAGCTGTCATTTAACAAACCTACTTTCAAGGTAGGAAGACAGAGGTTCCAAAGAATATGGAAAAGTGCCTTCTGCTTTTCTCTCTTGCTCCAGGTAATGCTCATTGGCTTGAGGAGACACACTTCCACTTCTACACATCCCCTTCTGGGAAAACCCAATCAAGTTTTGCATCAGACTTACTGTGATTCTTGGCTTCTGTACTTAATATGTGGGGATTAGGTCTGTCTAAACTGAGATCTGCATTCCCTGTGGTACTTTCCTAGACATAAGCATAACTTAGGCATATAGGAGTTAAATGAATATATTTGCTTATATCATCAAAGAAAATCTAGAAATGAATCATAATAAATTTAACAAGGTTTGTTTGAATCTCAACAGAGAGTTCCAGAGCCTGGCAACATTTCAAACCTAAAACCATTCATAGTCCTTTGCCTCACCATATGTGCAGGTAACACTTATAGCTGGAGGAAATGAAGTGACAGGAACAACCTTAGTAGCTGCAATCAACATTTCCTTTATATGGTCATGGTCTGATCACTGTGTGCCTGTAATTGGCTAAGGGTCTAGTGTTGTAACTACTTAATATTCAACTGTGTATTATAAAATTATACCTTTTAGGATATTTTCAAGTTGACATAACATTTTACATTTGCTATCAATAGGTAAATTTGGGCCCAATTTTATTCTATACATTTTTTAAAAAAAGACATGCTATACTTAATCATTAAGTACCATAACTATTTAAATATGATTATATTGATTAAAATGCTTAAAGTCTGTGTTTCGCCTAAAGTACATATGGACTTCACTACAACAGACTTTTATTTTTAAAGAATACTGTGTTCTTGGATTCATAATACAAATGTGGTGGTTTGAATAAGACTGGCCCCCATAAACACAAGTACTTGAATGTTTAGCTTATAGGGAGTAGCACTATTAAGAGGTAGGGCTTGTTGGATTAAATGTGTCACTGTGGGAGCTTAAACCCAGGCTCAGTGAGGTTCACAGTCTCCTGCTGCTGCCTGCAGATCCATATGTTAAACTCTCAGCTCCTTCTTCAGCACCGCCTGCCTATATGATGAAATGCTTTCCACCATGATGATAATGGACTGAACCTCTGAAGCTGTAAGCCAGCCCCAATGAAATGGTTTCCTTTATAAGAGTTGTTGTCGTCATGGTGTCTCTTCACAGCAATAGAAACACTAAGACAATGAGAAGGTTCCATTAGTAATAAAATATGGCATTTCTTTTCTCACAGTTCTCAGAGTTAATGATATCCAAGATCAAGGCTCCACTGCAGTTGGGTTCTAGTGGGGCCTTCTGATGGCTAGCTCCTCATTGTGTCCTTATACAACAAGCTGTACAGCATCTCTACTTATACAGACACTGACTTGATTGTAAGGGTTTCAACTTCATTAGCTATTCTGAACTGAATTTTCTACCTAAGGCCTCCCTTCCAGGTACTCTCACAGGCTAAGAGTTTATCTGGGGTTCTGAAAGGACACAGTTGACTTCATAGCAGAAATGTAAAATGATTGGTAGAGTTCACAGTACAGACATACAGATGGTCCAAAACCCAAGACCCAATCTAAGTTTGCAAAATCATAGCCTTCTTCATAACTTAAAAATTACATCAAAATAAAACTTCTGTGTAACTCAGAGTTATAACTTAAATAATAACACTTGTTGGATTTTCTTTCAAAGGGATTTCATTAGGAAATGCAAAGAAAATAAGGACACTAAAGGAAATTTAAAGTCTGGCATCTGCAGAGAACATTAGATACACTCAACTCTCAGCCTGATGAACATATGACTTCACACTGAAGATTTGCCTCTCCCCTTGCTTCTGCTTTTAACATCATGTCTACCTTTCAGCAGCAGTAACAATTACTACAAAGTATGACACATGATGAGATAATACTACAGTCTAAGGCGGCAAAGGAAAGGTCAGAACCAGACCCTCATGTGGATGTGGAGATGATAAGACCAGGGACTCCAAATAAGTTTAAAATGCTAACAAGTCTAAAAAAGAAAGTGGATCATATGCAAGAAAACATTGGTAATGTTTCCAAGGGTATGGAAACAATAAAATAAGAATAAAATGCTAAAAGTAAAACCACAAGGTATTTCTGATTGATTCATTGCTGGAGCAGTTTTAAATGTATATTTCAAAGACTCAAGCAACCAATACACTGTTCAAAGAGAGGTTTAATCTATACAATATCTGAGGAAAGACGTAAAATGCTCTATAAAAGGGCAAAGACAAGAAAAGAGTAGAAAATAAAACAAACATAGATTGAGGGAAAACAAAGGGTAAGGAGAAAAGAAAGCTGCTGTCAATCCATATGGACCAATTACCACTACAAATGTGAGTGGCTTAAAAACACCAACTAAAGTGCAGAGAATGTCCATTAAGAGGGATCCAGGGATATCATAAAACTACTACTATAGGTAAAGAAAGGGAAGGTAAGAGTGAGAGACTGAGTCAGGTACACATTGTAACAAGATCAAAATAGAGTTGAGGTGTCTCTCTTAATATAAAAGACAACTGAGAGAGACTGAGCCAAAAACAAAAAGATCAGTGTTAACAGGAGCATTGAGTAGTGATAGACTATCCCAGATGGCAAGAGTGCAAGAGCACAGTTGCAAGAACATCAGAATGCATGAGAAAGAGAGGAAGAGAATAAAGAGAAGGGGGGAAGGAGGGAGGAAAGGAAGGAAGAAAGGAAAGAAAGGGAACAAAGAAAAAGAAAAAAGACAGCAGAAAGAGCCCGACCTGACAGAGTGAATTGTGCCTATAATCTAACAATTTAGCAAAGCAGAGGAACAATCAGGAGTTTGAATCCAGCCTATACATAGCAACACTCTCCAGAGTTGGAAATGGCAAGCATCAACAAAATGCTTGCCTACGTTGCCAGCACTGCCAATGTAAAAAGAAATACCCAATAGTATAATCAAGGAAAATGGACAGAGTTACAATTACAGATAAAGAGTTCAAGATAAATCCCTTAATACTAACTGTCAGGTGCAATAAATCAAGGATCTAGTCAACCTGAGCGGGGCTGTCATGCTTCACCAGGTGACACCTGCAGGAACTTCATGAACCAACAGGAGGATTCAGCCTCTATCTAGCTTGGGGTGTGTTATATGCTTGATGTAAAACACACCGTAAACAGAATTATACTTGAAAGCAATACCACAAATACAGTTAGAAAAGTAAGAACATTTGGAAAGTATACAATACTACTAAACAACACAATCGATCAATAAAATTTCTCCTGAGAAATTTCAAAGCCCTTTGGATTACATGAAGATGAAAGAACAACTTACCAGAATGGGCAAAAATGACACAAAGCAGTGCTTGGAATTTTCAAAATATTAAATGTGTATGTTAGGAAATACGAAAGATATAAGCATGAGTAAATCAAGATTCAGGAGTACATTAAATCTAACATAAGCAAATTTCATGATGCCATTTTTTTAACAACTAAGTAATACTCAATTATACAAATGTATTACTTTGTAAAAATCCATTCTTCAGTTGAGGGACAACTGGTTTGTTCATGGTTACTGAGTATTAGGAATAAAGCTGGTATGGACATAGTTGAGTAAGTATCCTTGTAGAAGGATGGAGTATCTTTTAGGCATTTGCCCAGGGGTGTTAAGACTGGGTCTTGAGGTAAGTCAATTCCCAATCTTCTGAGAAACTACCATATTAATTTCCAAAGTGACTGTTCAAGTTTGCACTCCCACCAACAACGGAGGAGCGTTCCCTTTGCCCCACATCTCCACCAGCATGAGCATGGCTGTGTTCTTAGCCATTCTGACAGATTTGACATGGACTCTCAAAATTCTTTTGACTTGCATTTCCCTGATGGCTAAAGCTGTTGAACCTTTCTTTAAGTGCTTCTCAGTCATTTGAGATTCCTCTGTTGAGAATTATCTGTTTAGATTTGTACCTCCTTTTCTAACTGGAAGAACATAGTCAAATTGGACTCAAGTGGGCTCACAGAGATCAGAGAGCCTATATGATTCTGCTCGAGGTCCTGTGTATATATGTTATTGTTATGCAGTTCAGTGTTCTTGTCTGATTGTTAACAGTGAGACAGGAATGTCTCCAGCTCTTTGACCTGTCTTTGGGACCCTTTTCCTTCTACTGGGTTGCCTCATCCAGTGATGAAAGACTATGTGCTTGGTCTTATTGTAGCTTGTTATGCTATATTTGGTTGGTGTCCATGAAAGACCTGTTTCTTTCTGATGGGAGGTAAAAGTGGGGAGTAGATCCAGGGAAAATGGGAGGTAGGGGAAAAGACTGGGGTAGGGGAGAGAGGGGAAACTGCATTCAGGATATAATATGTGGGAAACAAATAAATAAAAATAAAATATATTTAATAAAAATATTCAGGAGATACAAAAATATCTAACATAAGCAGAAAATGATTGAAATATAAACCAATGAATTGAAAAAAATCAATGCAGAAAATTCATGAGTTCTACTCCTTAACAAAGAATACTTAAACAAAGCTTAATGTCATGTCTACTCATGAGAATGGGTGTTGTCCCCAGTTTGATATACAGATCCCACACAATCCAAATGCAATCTCAGGCAGAATATTCTGTATATATCAACCAGTTCCAAAATGTATATGGAAAGACAAGTATCTAAAACAGTCAAGAAAATAATGAATAAGGCAAAAATCAAATATCGGCATTCTCTTCAAGGTCTACTACAAAGTTATAATAGGTATAATGGTAGTGCAAAGAAGAAAGAAAATCCAAAACACACAAACCCAGCAAGGACTCCGAGAAGGAAAGGGAATATAGAGTAGAGAATGCACAACCTTTCCATCAGATGTTGCTCAGGAGTGGATATATGCACACCAAAACTGCAACCTAAGCAGAAACATTACATTACATGAAGTGTCTCAAAATGAACAACATATCTAAGTGTAAAATTCAAAATTATATATAGATTTTAATATATGTTATTTAACATATATTTATTTTAATATATAAATTAATATTATATATGTAATATATATTCTATATATAGTAGCATGGGATATCATGTCTTCAATAGCTCCCGTATAGTTCACACACATGACATCAATCCTTCACACACCACATAAATTGACTCTGGAACATCTGTGAAAAGTCTTAAACACCCCGCATGCCCCCTCAGGAGTGAAGATGTCACAGAGCATAAGCAAACACTTTTTTTAAATATCTAGAATCCCTATCAAATTTGCTGCAACTATAAATAGCCATTAATTTACAACCCTAAAACTGGTTTCTTCGATTATGCTCCATATAATTATATATATTTTAAATGCAAATATTTGTTTATAAATATTACTCAAAGAACTAATAAGCTCTTTTAAATACCAAAATATCTCACTTTCTCTAATTATGATAATTTTATAGCT
This sequence comes from Uromys caudimaculatus, assembly GCA_028551405.1. Taxonomy (NCBI): domain Eukaryota; kingdom Metazoa; phylum Chordata; class Mammalia; order Rodentia; family Muridae; genus Uromys; species Uromys caudimaculatus. The sequence continues at coordinate 2,484,420 of CM052709.1, forward strand.
GGATAAATAGCATGTCAGACTGTCTGCTCCTCCTTTATCCATTGTGGTGCACTCAAATGGGAAAATCTGAAAAAAAGAAAGAAAGAAAAGAAAGAAATGAAGTCTGTGGCAGATTTTCAGTGCCTCTGGTTCTGAACACAGAATGCTAAGGAAAACATGTTTTACCATGCAGTGATGGTGTGTAAAATCATGGCGGACACAGGAACCATTAACTTACATAACAAGAGAGACTTGTGAGTGTTTATCTACCATGAGCTTTTCTTTATAGATTTGAGTATCCCGTGATGTCACAGAAAGACAGTTAATGTAAAATAAAATGCAATGATTTCAGGTCCTTACAAGAACGGCACAACTTTTTAACAGTATTGACAGGGCTTGAAAGGTTCAGCCTTTATTTCAAAAGATTACAGAGTAGTACTATTCAGTGAGGAGACTAAACGTTTAAACTCTAGAAGCATGCTCTTCCCTGCCTCTCAGACATTACAGACCGTGAAGCACTGTGAATGAAGTATGCTGGGCCCTGATCTCTTGGAGCTCAAATTCTAGTGGTGCAAACAGATGACTGAGGTCATGAAAGTTACCTGAAAGTCTAGAGGGGGACCAGTAAAATATACATAATATTCTACTTCAATGTTGAGTTTGCCATTGTAGGCCATGTACTTCATTCGCCCACCCTGTTTCAAGAGCTGTAGAAGGCTTCCTCTGGTCCATTCACAATGTTCGGTCTCCTTCTCTGACCTTGTAGGTGATCAACAGAATCTTTAGTTCAAATGCCTCCTTTTGCCAAGAGCCTTTTTCTCATCACCATGGGACACAATAATTTTTTTCTTCTGTTTTATCTTTGTCCGTGGGTTTTACTATAATTTGTCAGTTCTCACTATTAATACTTCAGTTTGAAGAGCTTGGACTGCAGCTCCGTGTGCGTTCATTTATTCATGTATCAGACCTTGGGTTAAATTCTGGACACTCCAGGAAAACAAATCCTCAAATTAAATTGAACTTCCCTAAATAAAATCATCCCTTCTGGTTCCTTCTGAGGCATCAGTGTCAGCCAGGTGGAATCTGTGATCCACATACGAAGGCTGCAGCCCACACTGAGTAGATTTTCCTACCCTGCTTTAAGCTCTGGGCAGACCTCACTACCAGCCCCACGCAGGTTCCCTCCATCCTTGGATGAAAGACACGCATGCACATTAGCTTATTTTTCAATCTGTCTTATTGGCTCAATTGCTGGGCGCTTCTAAGCCTTCCTTGGCTATCTATGCAAGACACTCCCAGCTGACGCACGAGCACACACGCATGCGCGCACACACACACATGCTACTTACATTTCCTTAAGCAACTTTGCATTTGTATTTATAAGGTTTGTGAGCTGGAGAGGGCACGACTGATAAGAGCTCTTGCTGCTCAAGTATGAAGACATGAGGTTGAAACTCAGTACCCAAGTAAAACTCAGCATACTCTGTGTGTCCGTAGCACCTGTGATGAAGAGACAAGACACAGGAAGATCATCCGGGTTTGATAGCTAACAGCCTAATACCAGGTTCAACGAAAATCTCTATTTTAAAGTCAGGGAGGGAGAGAGGGAGGGAGGGGGTGAGAGAGAGAGAGCGAGAAAGAGAGCGAGAGCGAGAGCGAAAGCGACAGAGACAGAGACAGAGACAGAGACAGAAAGACAAAGAGACACACACAGAGACAGAGAGATACAGAGAGAGACAGAGAGACAGAGAGACAGACAGAGACAGAGAGATACAGAGACAGAGACACAGAAAGACAGAGACAAAGAGAGGGGAAGAGGAGGAAAGGGAAGAGGAGGAAGAGGAGGAGGAGGAAGAGGAGGAGGAGGAAGAGGAGGAGGAAGAGGAGGAGGAGGAAGAGGAGGAGGAGGAGGAAGAGACAACGATGATGAGAAATTCTTCCGCTGGCTTTCCTAGGCCCCTACAGAGGCACATCTACTCACATCCTCAAGGGCTCACATTCTACACTGACAGACACATACTCAGGTATATACAACAAAAAGATTAATAAAATTCAGGCTAGGGTGTGACCCAGTGGTACAGTGACTACCTAACATTAACAATGGCACTAGCTCTTACCCCTTGTACCACACACAATAAAGGCATATATAAATAGCAGAGATAAAACGAAGGGGTATGCTGATCTCAGGCCAAGTGCTTGGTGAGCATGTGTGAAATCCTGGGTCTGGACCCAAGAATGAAAAAAAATAAATAAACCAACAATTACTTTGAACTTCTAACATGTAGGGGGTAGAGAGGTGGCTCAGGGGTTGATAGTGCTTGCTCCCTCGCAGCAGATATAGTTCCATGCACCCAGGTCAGGCGTTTCCAGCTCCAGGGCATCTGATACCCTCTATGGGATTCAGCTCGATGGCAGTGCTAAAAGATCGACCTCAATAAAAACTTCCTGGATGAAAATGTTCAGTGTTAAGCTTTTTGTACACTATTACAGAATATATATAATTAGATATGTCTTAAAATTCACAGCTTATGAAGCTTATCTAGTATGTGCAAACATACTAGAGAACACTTAAGATAGTGTATGCAATCTTGTATTATTTGCGCAAATGCTTATTAAGTGTCTACTACTCAAGATGTTGGAGATATTGCTGGGAACAAAAAATAAAAATAAAAGGGTCCACCCATGTAGCATAAATACTCTAGAAGGTGAGGACAGATCAGTAGAACAGAAGCTGAATGCACAGTTTAAATAGTGAGGAGTCAGGCATGCACTGGGGGTGTTCATGCCCTAGGTTCTTTATTGATTTGGGGTTGCATGGAGTTGCATGCATTCCCTCCCATAATAATGCACCTGGCCCCCTAATTCCTTTACCTGCACACACTGTGCACAACTCCTCCCAACACTGCACTTAGCATCTCAGAGCTTCTCGACTCTCATCTGAATCAGGCTGCAGGCATTACCATCCTTGAACAGTAGTATGAGTTTCCCTCCCCACTTAGCAATCAAATTTAGGCAGCTTCTATTTAAGTGTATTAAGTGTATTTAATGTATCTGGCTATGAGGAATAGAAGGACCAGTCTTGCCTGAAGTGGTTTGGGGTGTATGTACAATAAGGCAAATCTGAGCCCTCCAGTAACTTTTAAAGGAGAATCTCCCAGTGACAGTCTCATACCTATTCATGATTGGGCACATATACTATTAAAATTTATTACTTAAAACAAAGAACCACCCACACTCCACCCCCTGTGAAGATATTCTTGCTTATGAACTTGGCTACATCTGGAATTAACTAAACCCAAGCAGCTGCACACACCTATGAGGGATTTTTTTCTTAATTAAATCATTTGAAGTGGGAAGACCCACCTTAATGCAGATCTTCGTAGGTGGGAAATTCACCTTTACTCTGGACTGCCTCTTCTGCTGATAGCGTATACAAAAGACAAGGAAGAAGATAGCTGTCTTTGCCTGCTTGTTCTTGTCCTCACTGGCAAGCCTATTCCTTCATTGGCATGTGAGTCTACTTAAGGATTCTGGAAAATACTGAAGACCAGCTGAGACTAAAGTCCGGCCTCATGAACTGAGTAAATACTGGATTCTTGGACTATCCACTTTAGAGAGCCATTGTTAGACTAGCTAAGCCACAGCATATAAGCCAAGTCTTACAAATCCTCCTGTATCCCACACTACACTTCGTCTAGAGGACATCAAAAGGACCTAACAGAGACCTAGGATAGGGAAGGCTTCCAAGAATCCATGGGGGTGACCTTAGCTGATATCCACAGCAGTGCAGATATGAAACCTGAAGAAGCCACTGCTGTATCCAGGCGCACAGCCCATGGGCAAGCACCAATCCCTGATACTATTAATTATATCCTGTTCAGCTTGCAGACAGGAGCATGTTGTCCTCTGAGAGGCTCCACCCAGCAGCTGACTCAGACAGATACAGACACCCACAGCCAAATAATGGATGGAGTTTAGGGACTACTATGGAAGAATCGGAGGAAGGATTGAAGCCCCAGTGGGGATAGGAACTCCACAGGAAGACCAACAGAGTCAACTAACCTGGACCCTTGGGGTTCTCAGAGTCTAAACCACCAACCAAAGAACATACATGGGCTGGACATAGGCCTCCCTGCTCATATGTAGCAGATGTGCAGCTTGTTCTTCATGTGGGTCCTGAACAACTGGCGTGAGGTCTATTCCAAAAGCTACTGTCTGTATGTGGGGTATGTTCTTCTAGCTGGGCTGCACTGTCTGGCCTCAGTGGGAGATGAAGTGCCTCCCCTCACAGAGATTTGATGTGCCAGGGTGAGGGGATATCCAAGGGGGGCTTCCCACCCACTCAGAGGAGAAGGAGGAATGGGGGAAGGATTGTGGGAGGGAGTGACCGGGAGGAGGGCAGTGAGTGAAATGTAAAGTAAGTAAAATAAAAACAAACAAACAAACAAATAAATAAATAATCATTACCAAAGGGGGGCTGGAAATAATTAATTAAAATCAAATGGCTGGGCATGTACCCATGAGGAAAGTTTTATTCTTAATGAAATCATTTGAATTTGGAAAGCTCGATTTTCTAATCCAGTTCTTTGAGGTGAGATGATACACATTTAATCTGAGCCACACCTTCTAGTGGCAGCCTATGGAAAGGCCATGGAAAAGGAAGCTTTCTTTCTCTTTGTCTGCTTGATCTCACTCTTGCTAGCAAGTCCATGCCTTTATTGACATGAGCACCTACTTCTTCAGAATTCTGGCACATACTGAAGACCAGCTGAGACACCAGCCTCAAGGACTGAGCAGCTACTGAATTGTTGGACTTTCCACTGATAGACAGCCATTGTTGGGCTAACTGTACCACAACCTGTGAGCCATCCCAATAAGTCCCCTTTTATAGTCAGTCATAAGTTTTGTCCCTCTAGAGACCCCTGACTAATATACATATGTATACATAAATACATGATTTAAAATAAAAATTAAGTGGTAGATTTACAAATAAACTGCAAATGCAAACATCTTGAGAAAGAAAAGAAGCATACTCTGTCTTTTATCTCTGAAAACTAATTATCAATTCTACTTTTAATAAGACAATTGTTCAATACATATCAACGACATTTCATGGCCCTTGCTGCAAATTAAAACACTGTGATTTTTCTGCATGGCCAGATATCAGTGACTAGGAGACTGCTTTGATCACGGAAAGCCTGTTTTTTCAGCACTCTTGCTCGGTCATATACTAGCATGAAGATGAACCAGAGCTTACATAGACCCCAAATCCTATATTATTTGTTAATTGAAACAAATGGAGACATTTTCACTCACGTGGTTCGAGCTCATGTGCTTTGTGGAAAGCAGCTGTCCTGAAGCTTGTATGTGGGCAGACACATGCTGACTCAACCCTTCATACCTGCAAATTTGGGGGGCAATCCTATTCACGAAAACCGTGACATCAGGAAAAATAAAAAAAAATAAAAATTCTGAGATCTTCTAATAGAAAAGCCCTGTGTGTGGAATCTCTCATCACGGGTCATTGAAGCAGCTTCCAAAAATTATTGTAATGTGGGCTGCTAAGATCAGCCTAAACAAAATGGAAAGAAAGAAATAAGCAATCTGCTGGCGCAGAGCTTATCTACTGTCTCAGCAGCTGATGAAGCCTGGCAGGTTAATTAAGTCACCTTTACTAAGGTTGCATATCATGGGATATGTCACTGGTGACACACTTGAATAAAGTGGACAATGTTGGAAAACAATCCCTTGGGAAAATATCAATTAAATGTTCATGCCTTAAGAGTCCTCTAAACCTAGTCCAAAATTTAAAAAATGTTGTCTTTAAGGAAAGATTTTAAGCCCTAAACCTCCCTAAAATGGTAGCAGCTGATCAGTAATTGTATAACACACTGAAAAGGGTCCAAGAATAAATATTTCATAAAATAATACGAAGATATCAATATTTAAAAGCCCTCACACTTTACAAAATCCTTAATGCAACTTACGTTTCTGTGCTGATGACACTGGGTTGATACATTTCTTTCTAGGTATTTTATCAGATTAAGGCTATATGTTTATCACCTCAAGTCCTTCTTAACTGATTTCATTCTCAGGGTCAAAACTTCCCACGAAGAAGTGTTCTGGGGTGCTCATTGTTAATAGTGTTCCTCTCTCGTTAATAGTTTATGGTGAGCTTCTCAGAATATTATGAGACTGTAAAAATTCTATCCCAATAAATGTGTCTATAGCAATAAATTGAATATAAGTTATAGTATAGGAGTTTCTTAGTGATTTACACCCACCATAACAAGCAGCTAACTGTAGGCTGTGTTGCCTAGTGGGGTGCAGCATATGGCTGCCTGTTTGCAGGTGCGGAGAATCAGAAACAGCCACATGGAGAAAATAATTACAAATTGAGAACAGAAAAATCAACAGCTACCATTCCATTTCTTAACCTTTTTTGGGCACAGATCCTCCTTTCAGTGAACTTAAGTCTGCAGAATGCTTCTTGGCTTGAGTAGTAACCTAGAGCAGATTGTACACTTGGCAGATTACAGACAGGAGCATGGCATGGGGCATTTGGGCATCTGATCACTTGCTACATCCAGGCACTGAATGATTTAATTGAGTTTTTAAAAATTAAATAATTATTTTTATTTTGTTATTAAAATCCAGTTATAGTCATCATTCATATGGATCTTTCTCTCTCTCTCTCTCTCTCTCTCTCTCTCTCTCTCTCTCTCTGTATGTGTATGTATCTGACTGACTGACTGACTACATGTCTCTCTGTTAATCTATCTATTTTGAGACAGACGCTGGCCTTGGGCTCATTCTGCAAGTGATCTTGATCTTCTGATTTATCAGCCTCCCAGTGCTGTGATTACAGGCAGGAACACCCGTTGTATGTCTAGGGGGAATCTGAGGCTTTGTACACATTCCATAAATGCTCTAACAAGTTAGAGTGCCAACACCTAACTTTTTTAACTAATTAAATGAATAGTTTAAAATTGTACTTATGACAATCATAGCATTTCCTTTGCACGCAATCAAAATATGGTTATAAAAACTCAGTTTCGGTGGGTGGAGACCTCTGCCTGGGCCACCAGAAGTCCATAGCCAATGAGCAGCAAAAGAAAGCTACCCTCCCAGGAGTGTGGAAAAGCCGTGAGTGGGGTTAAGGGGAGCAATACTGCTCACTGAGACCCGCCTGGAACCGGCAGGATACAGGGCCTGATGAGAACTCAGGTACAGGAAACCTCTGAACCTTCCATTTTCCATCTGTGGTTGGAGACCTCAGCCTGGGCCACAGGGCTCCAGGACAGAGCTGGTATCCCAGGAGTGCTAACACACTTTTGAGCACAGGCAAAACCACTACTTCTGTTCAAATGCACTGGATCAAGACGGACCCTTGCAGAGCCATCAGTTCATAGGAACCAAGGGACCATTGGGGACAAGATCCTTCTGGTTTCTGTCTGCACCCCAGAGCTGACCCTGTGCCACAGCTCTCCAAACCCAAACACCTCTCAGAGAGAGCTGGTCTTCAAGGAGTATTGACACAGAGGCCTGCAGGAGGGGCAAGCCACAACCAGACAGAGTAAGACCAGCTAACATCAGAGTTAACAAGATGGCAAAAGGCAAGGGTAAGAACATAAGGAACAGAAACCAAGGCTACTTGGCATTATCAGAACCTAGATCTCCCACCACAGCAAACCCTGGATTCCCCAACACACCAGAAAATCATGACTCAGATTAAAATCATTTCTCAAGTTGATGATAGAAGACTTTAAGAAAGAAATGAATAACACCCTTAAAGAAATACAAGAGAACAGATAAACAACTAGATAAACAACTAGAAGCCTTTAAAGAGGAAACCCAAAAATCCATTAAAGAATTACAGGAAAACACAATCAAACACGCCGAATTACAAGAAAACACAATCAAACAGACAAAGGAAATGCACAAAACTATCCAAGAGCTAAAAATACAAATAGAAACAATAAAGAAATCACAAAGGGAGACAACCCTGGAGTTAGAAAACTAGGAAAGAGATCAGGAACCATTGATGTAAGCATCACCAACAGAATACAAGAGATAGAAGAGAGAATCTCAGGTGCAGAAGATACCATAGGTAACATCGACACAACA
>CM052709.1:2493025-2562946 GCA_028551405.1 Uromys caudimaculatus
AGCAGAGGAATGGATACAGAAAATGTGGTACATCTACACATTGGAGTACTACTCAGCTATTAAAAACAATGACTTAATGAAATTTGCAGGCAAATGGATGGAACTTGAAAATATCATCCTAAGTGAGGTAACTCAGTCACAAAAGAACGAACATGGTATGTACTCACTGACAAGTGGATATTAGCCCAAACATTCAGAATACCCAAGTTTCACTTTACAGTAACTGCTGGACTGAGAGTGAGGTCCCAGATGGAGGAGTTGGAGAAGGGACTGAAGGAGCTGAGGGAGTCTGCAGCCCCATGGAGGGAGCAACAGTGTCAACTGGCCTGATGCCCCCCCCATCCTCCTGGAGGCTGGACCACCAACCAAAGAATACACATGGAGGGACCCATGGTTCGGACCACATATGTGGCAGAGGAGGGCCTTGTTGGCCATCAGGGGGAGGAGAGGCCCCAGTAAAGGGGAATGTCAAGGTGGGAATAGAGGAGTGAGTGGGGGGGGGTGGGAGGTGGAATTCCCTCACAGAGGTGGGGAGGGGGAAGGGATAGTTGGCTTGCAAAAAGGAGACCTAGAAAGGCGGAAACACTGGAAATGTAAATAAAGTATCAAAAAATAAAAAATAAAAATAAAAAAGTCCTCAGTTTCAATTATTAATATAAAACCTGAAAAACTAAAGTTACTCATGATAATGACCCCAGAGATGTTGGCCTGGTAGGAACGTTTGCATTGATGGTAACTGGACCAAGATGCTGAGTATTTTATACCCAGGTCTCATGTTCTCAGACAGTTTCTCCAACATCACTCATGTCTGTGTCTCCTGCTGAGATTTACATCATAAACAGTAGAAGTGTTCGGAATGCTGACATTAATCTTTGATTATTTCTGGGTAGGAACTAAATTTTTCTAGTCTCAGAAAATGAAAATAATTTTCCTTTTTAGAGATACTTGGCACAAGTTGATATTCCATCTAAAATGCACAATTAGTACGCATAAATAACAGAAAACAGGCTAGTTACTGAGGGAGAAATTGCACAGAATATTCTAGAGAGACTTGCATAGTGTACCTTCTCAGTGTGAATGAGTGATATGAAGCTGCTGGCAAGCAGAACACCTCACCCACAGGTGAGAAATGAGAAATTTTAAGGCCTATTGAACACAGCATAATTTCACAGTGGGGCTGCACAAGTTTGTGCAATGCAGATGCCTCTGTAATTGGAGCCGTTGGACAAATGCACAGTATTCTATGCTCGACAGTGTTCAGACAACGCTCACTCTGCATACATTGCTCATCTCAGAACGACATGCAAGATATGGAAGGAGCAGAGCCACATGAGAACCACAAAGTTAATTATGTTGAAACAAAGTCCTGGCTTCTTGCTTGGGGGATCTTTGAAGTCCTAAAGTATTTAAGGAAGTACACTTTAAAAATCGGTGTATAAATATTGAATAGAATATTGATGTCAATTTCAAATGTCAAAAATAAATGCATTATTTAAGAAGTGAAATACACATTTTACATATTGGGGAAATGTCCAAGGTAACTTTAAATCTCACCCTCAGATTCTGTTTCATTTTATTAGAAACTAAGTAAAGGAGAGATCCTCTCTAGGCTTGCTCTATAATATCCTGAAATTACCTGCGTAGCTTCCTGCATAATACAATGTACTCCAGTTATTCTACTTTTCCAAAACTATCTCATATTTTTAGAAAATGAAGTTTGACTTTCCCTTTACTAGAATATTCTAGTGCATTTTACAGATTTTATGATTTATCAAGTAAAAGTTTGTTATAATTGTAAGACAATGTGATGGTTAATTTTTAAATCATGGCATCTGATAAAAAAATTATACAAGTCTTAGAAAGTACGATATACTTCCAAGTTTAGGAAAGATGCATTTGTTTGAAGTAGCTCACCCAACGCTTTGGTTATAAAAGGAAACTGAGAACGATTAGTCTTACATCAGTCAGTCTTAGGAGGGACTGTGAGAGCCCAGGCCAGGCTGTATTGCTGTGTGATTGCTTGCCCTCCCCAGGCACACTCAGGCCGAGACCTTTAGATTCACTTTTAGGTTCACCTTTAGATTCTCAGCAAAGGCTGAATCCATGGAGAGTCCTAACCTCGGGCCTTGTGTTGCCCAAGTTGTGTGTTAAAATGAAACCTCTTGTGTTCATAAATAACCTTCATAGGAACTTCCTGAACTTTCTGGAAGGACTAACAAAGGGTAGAAAGGCTCCCACCCTACACATATGTCCGTGTTTGTGGGTGCCGTGCACGAGCCAGGGCTTCCCAGGCAACCACAACCTGTAACCGGTAACCTCATCTGTGTTCCTTCCTGAGAGTCCGTTCACTTTGACTCAGTTGTAATCTGCTCACTTCAGCTCATTTTTTCTCATCCTCATCCTCATTTTTAATTCCTCCTAATCTTCTCTTCAAGTCCACATATCTGATAAGTATACATATCATGATTAAAGTGGGTACTTACATTAAGTCAGTAAGTATGTGCTTCAAAGAAACCACAGCATTTAATTCGATAAAGAAAGGAACTCTGGAGTGGTTTGAGAGTGTTGTTTGTTTGGTTTGGGTTGGGTTGGTTTGGGTTTTGTTTGGTTTGGTTTGGTTTTTATGCCAAGGGCATCATGTAACTTAACATTGGATTAGAGTGTATAAATGACAACATTGTATCTGTGTCTGTATGACAAAACACATTTTCAAACAGGTAATGACATTGAAGGAAACAGCCTAATGAAAGCTCAGCCTTCTTGGGACCTTGTTACCAACAAATGTAGCAAGAATCACCGAACTTAAGGTCTAAACTGAACCTAAGCACCAAAGCCTATTCTAGAATTCCATTAACCTTTCTAGCAGTGCATAGGTTTCCGATAGCATTGAAGGGGAGCTGGAGACTTCAGAGCTATGGGCACAGAGAAGAACCAAGAAACTAAGGGTGGCTAGCCAAAAGCTGAAGACCACAGGCCAGCAGAGCCCGTGAGAAAGCTCACAGCAACAGATGGGGTTCTCGGGAGGTAAGCATGTTCATAGCTCTCCTGGTTAGCTGCTAAGGAGCTCAGACAATAGGGTTTCCATAGTGACGCTTCATACTAATTTGTTAAATAACTTAGCATTTTCTTCTCTGCAGCTTTTTTTCGCAAGTATTTTGAGTCATCTCCCCTTTTAAACTTTCAAATTAATATTTCCAGAACCACAATCATCTATGCCTAAGTGTACGATGTATAGTGGTATGTCCCAATCTAAATTTTATAAATGACATTGGGAATAGATGGGTGGTCTTCCTTGAAAAAGCCATTCTCAAACAAGAAGCAGTACCATAAAGTCTACATTTAAAATTTTATTTTAAAACGATATATTATTTAAGCATTTCTTTAAAGTTGCACTTAAAAGTAACATATTTCATTACTAACAAGCCAATTATTGAAAAGTTAATATAGCAGAGAAACCAAATTCAATTTATATTGGAAAATCTTATTTCTGAATGAATTTGTGTAGCATCTAATTAATATGCTGATATCAAATCTCAAAGGTAGGCCTAGAACCAAGGATATTTTCTGTCTGGACTTCTGTGACATTTATCATATGCGCCATTTGTATAGCCAACCAGGAGGGGATTCCACAAGTGTGCCACCTGTACCCGTGCAACAACTGGTTTGAAAATGTTATCACTTTGCATTTTGTATTATTAAGACTTTTTTTAATGTGACTCGTCTGAATCTTATAAGAATTCAGGAGAGATTGTGCTTAGTCTTTCTTTTTCAGCCCTACAGAATAATGAGTGTGCCATAAATGAAGCCCGGAAGCCTTGCAAGGGTTTCCAAGTCATGCGCTAAACTTGACTCTTGTATACGTTGTGTGCAGATTGATCTCACAGATTTTTAAGTCCTTACCCTCCTACCTTATTGTAAAATCCTGTTTCTGAACACATTTATTTGACATATACGGGGTATACCAGTGCTAAATCAAAGGAGCAGGCCTAGATTCAAAGATATTTTTTGCATGCACCTGCATATAAAAGCTGCCATTGTGGGAGGAATTTGGTGCTATCTCGCATATAGGACATCGCCTCTCTGCTGTTCCCTTGGTATGAGAAATTCAACATGCTCCCACGGTTCAAACACTCTTTTTTTAAATTGATAAATGACAATTTTATTTTTTATGCATAAAGAAGGATGATGAAAAACCATTACTAGTTCTAGTAAAACTGAACATTTTAATTAAAAAAACATAGTAAGTATATGTATTAAATACCACTGTCTAAAGTACAGGTTTAAATCATCTAACATGCTTTTAAAATTTCAGTACAATGGATCCAAGACCAAGAATACAGGTTACATGCGTCAAGGCTAGATTACAAATTATCATAGTCATCCTCCTCATCGTCATCCTCCTCATCATCTTCTTCACGTTTTCTTTTCAGTGCATTTGCTGACTCATTGGCTGTATTTTGTGATACTATATTAGCAGTAATAAGAATGTTTTTGGACCCAGTTAATGATGCATTAATAAGAACGTTCTGAACTGTTGATGTTGCAGAAATGAAAGCTTTTACAGCAGGGGACTGAGAAGCAGGCATATGTACTGTAAACCTCTGCCCTGTGAGGGACATTGGAGTACCTACTTTAGTTGAAACAGACATGGTTTGTGGAGCTGGTGTGCCTAGTGTGGGAGTACCTGGTCTACTAGAAACTGAACCAACACTTAACCTTGGAACCGTTAGTCTTCCTGCAGGAGTAGGTGCCTTGTTTTGTAAAGACTTAAGCCTATAGCTGGGAGCAGTTAAGCAATATCTATCAGGTGGCAATCTAAGACCTGAATATGGCTTGATCAATGGCAAAGGGGTTTGATTTCTTTGTCTTGCAATATCTAATAAAAAATCTCTCGGGGGAGGAGAAGTGAAAGACCGGTCAGCACGGCACCGGTTTACCAATCTTGCATCACCTGCATCAACAGTAGCTTTCTTAGCATGACTTGAATAGATTTTAGCATCATCTAGAATTGTGGTCACATATCGGAAGGCCAACTCCAGCATCTGATTTATAACTCTTGGCTCATATTCTGTAATCCCCATATCCTTCAGGATTTGTGCCATCATCTGTGCATCTTTCGGCTGCTCTTGGGAGACGCCGTCTTGCCAGACTCCATGATATCCGGTGATCAGACTTCTTGAGGTAGATCTCCCACATTAACATACTTCAGGCCTGATCTTGCTGCAAGTTCTTTGCCTAGTGTGGTTTTTCCAACTCCTGGTGTACCGGTGAGCAGGATGTTCGGAAGCTTCATAGTTCTCCTTCCCACGCAGCCAGCGCCTCCGCTCGCGCGCCCGACGCGCTCTCCAGGGAGGAGCCGGAAAACACTGGTTATTTTGTGATCAATGGTATTCAGAACTAGGATCTGAGATGAAACTCTAAGCTCTCCCAGTTTAAAGCCTCATTGTGACTTAGTCTTTTGTGTGTGTGGGGGGGGGGAGGGGGGTTGATGTGAAAGAGTCCCAATGCCAGGAGTGGGGTTAAGAATTTTCTAGATAGGGCTCTTCTCTAAGTCTGCATCTCCACGAACATTCTTTAAACCACAATCTGATGAACCCAGTCAGAGAGGACAAAGAAAAGAAAACACAGCATCATGTGTTGTCTTCATTTGACAGTGTTTGACATCAACCTTATATAGGAATATTCTGATAACAAGTGTGTGGACAGAAACATTTATTCATCAGATAATAATTTTTCAACATTTGCTAAATCCAGGAAATCTATGCTCTAGAGAATCTGAACAATATGGACCCCTGTCTCCAGGATACATCCATTCTGGAAGGGGACATTCAAGGAGTTTATTCAAGTTCAGTTCACTTTTCCCAGTGATGGCATTCATTACATTTCTCTCCTGCCTCCAGGAACGTCTCTTACACCCAGCCTCACTTTCGGCTTGCCCATGAGAAGGACCTGTGTGCTGTAGAGGCTTACAGCAACACTTCCAATACAAATCGACTCATTCGAAGTCTAGAAGGATGTCACCAAGCTGAGTCAGACTCCATCCTTACAGGAAGCACCAGAGGCTTGCCAGGGAGTCTAAGGCACACTGGAAGCTGTTTGAAGGGTTTCAGTTCCTTTTCCATCCACTATGAAAATCCAACAATCTGAAGAATGTTAGAAATACTTTGTGAAAATCCAAAAATCCAATGGTAGGAATACTCTTGTTTTAGCGAATTTGAATGGTCTAATTTTGTCTTTTATAAACGATCTTTATTAGCCCAGGCATTCATCTATATGTAAAAGTATTTTTTATTCCTGTTAATTGTCCTCTCCCAGGCTTACTGCCTCAGTCTGCTAACCTAGGCCCAGTCCTGGAAGTTTGTAGCCTCCGTATGATCTTTTCTAGGCCTAGAATATTTTCAGCCTCTGCTGAATAAACTCACCCCTTCCTAGTTCTTTCTGACCTCTGTCTGGCTGATCAACTCAGCTGTTCTGCCTCAAACTCCTCATTCAATCTGGCTTCTCTCTCAGACTCTGACTTTTATTCTGCTTGGCCTCAAACTAACTTTGGCAATCTGTTCTAATCTGGCTCCTTCTCGTTCTCTGGCTTGTTCTGTCTTCACCTGTGTCTAGCTTGTTCTCTTCTTGCAAAATGTCTCTGTACCACTGTCCCAGTAAAACTGCCCCCAGTCCTCTCTCCCCTCTCTCTGCACCGCTCTCTCTTTAGTAGCTTCCCTTTCCCCTCTGTTCTCGGGACAGTTGGGCGGATCCTATTCTGTCAAATCTCTCTCTGATTCGTCATGTTGTCTGCCACTCAGCGAGACATCCCATTCAAACATAGGCGCTTCCTTTTCCAAACTAACTTTACCTTCATGGTTTGGAATTAAAAGTATGTCCTAAGAGCATGTCTGTATTCCAGCCAGAGGGATTAAAGGTGGATACTAAGGCTGAGCTCCGCAACTAGAAACAGCTTTTGTCAGTAAATAACACAATCTTGGGGTTCACAGCGTGATCAAATGTCCTGCAACATCTGTGTGATGGTCTCAGTGAGTATTGCTTTCTTACTCTCATTGGTTCCAAAGTGTGGGGGTCACTTTCCTATATACACAGAACAGTTTCTGCTGCCCATTAATGATTTTAATGGATACTTATTTAAAAAAAGAATACATTACATAAATTTAAGTTTTCAGGAGAAATTTTTCTGGTATAATCTCTCTTTCTCTCTCTCTCTCTCTCTCTCTCTCTCTCTCTCTCTCTCTCTCTGTTTATATTTTCTTTTTTAAAAAAACAGTATACCCATGGTAATCTAAGAACAATTAAGACTTTCTTTTACATTGTATTTTAATTTATTGACACATTCTGTCCTTGAAGTGGATGGTTTCAACAGGCAGAATGTACTGTTGGGTTAGTGCTTTAAAATCGCTTCACATTTATTACCCGCACACCGTGCCATGCCAAGCGGGTAGAGGGGGGAGGGGCACCTGCAACTGTTCATCTCCTGGTAGAGTGTGGGTTCAGAGATCACGTTCAGGTCATTGACTTGGGTTAAGCACCTTTACCCACTCAACCATATCACAACCCTTGGGTTAAATATTTACTTCACAGAGGAACTCTGGACAGTATTCTGGTTTTGTTTTGTTTTGTTTTTTCAATAAAATTCCCTAAAATGTGAATACTTCTGAATTTATGGGGAAAACCTTACAACTCTAAATATTACATATCACTGATGAGTCTTATTCACTTAAGGAATAGATGAGACTAAAAAGGAACATATTTTAAAATTGAATGAACAAACGACTTGTCCTGCACTGCAGATAGGAGTGTGTATGTGTGTGTGAGTGTGTGTGTATGAGTGTGTGAGTGTGTGTGTATGTGTGCATGTGTATGCGTGTGTAAGTGTGTATATGTGTGTATGTGTGAGTGCGTGTGTATGTGAGTGTGTGTGTGAGTGTATGAGTATGTATGTGTGTGTGAGTGTGTATGTGTGAGTATATGTTTGTGTGTGAGTGTGTTGGTATGTGTGCATGTGTATGTGAGTGTGTGTGAGTGTGTATGTGTGAGTGCGAGTGTGTATATGTGTGTGAGTGTGTGAGTGTGAGTGTATGAGTGTGTATGTGTGTGACTATGTGTGTGTGTGAGAGAGAGAAAGAGGGAGAGAGGGAGAGGGAGAGGGAGAGGGAGAGGGAGAGAGAGAGAGAGAGAGAGAGAGAGAGAGAGAGAGAGAGAGAACCCGGGAGGGAGGGATTTGCTGAAAATTCACCTAAGCAAACAGTTCGGAGATAGGCAATGAACCCTCTCTTAGGGGTCACAGTCCAAAGACACTAGGTCTAAGGATGCTATTAGCTTTGTTTCCTCTAAATGCAGAAGCTAAAAAAATATAGGCCTTAGATAAGTAGTTCTTTAAAATTACTTAATTTTATTGTTACGCATAAGGATTCTGAGAATTCCTTAACTCATGGTCCAATCTAATTCCAGCCTGATTTCTCTGTGGGGAATATATTACCCTAGTCTCAAGTTACTTTCTGATTGCTCTCCTCTGTGGCTACTGCAGTGCTGCTCACAGCCCAGCCATTTCTTTCTTTTCAGTCTCGTCCGGATTGGATGTTGAGTACTATGGTGGATTTGATAGCACAGCACCTCATATCGATTATAGACTGGCAAATGGGATGGAATATTTTGTCACAGGTGATGTGGTTATATTCACAGAACGCATTCAGACAAAAATATAGATTTGCGAAGGAGTCCTTACTAGTCAGTAACATATAAAGAAGGTTTTGCTCTACAACTCCTTGTGTTTTCAACCATTTGATAAGTACGGGGGGGGGGGGTGCGGATCCCAATACTTTCATCTCATTCTGCCTTGTAGTACTTCTCATAAATAATCTTCATCATAATTTCAAAGCCTATATTTTAATTGTGTAAGTGTGCACTATATTCAATGCTTCTCTTGATGTGTCTCTCTGTCTCTGTCTCTCTGTCTCTCTCTCTGTCTCTGTCTCTCTGTCTCTGTGTCTCTCTCTCTCTCTGTGTCTCCCTCTCCTTTTCCCTCTCCCTCAAACTTAATGCTTCCTTGAGGATGACAAGGACACCAAAGTGTTCCTTTTACAGCAGAACAATAAATTACAGGACACTCCCCCGCCTTCCCTTCGCCCCTGCCCTCTCATCTCAGCTTTTCTCCCTTCTGCCTCTTCAGTTCTGTTCTGTCTCCTCTCTTTTACACACTTCATGTCCTTGGAGACAAGTCTCTACACAAGATTCTATGGCACGAATTCTTCCCTTCCTCTGCCTCCTGACCCTGCTGCCAGCATCCTTTGCATTTGGTCTCCAGTCCTCTCCTTGCAGGCTCACTTGGGAAGGCCAAGGTTTCAGCCAGAAGCATTAGTGAAGCTGTAGTCTACACCCCGAATGAGAAGCCCTGGGACGGCTCTGGAGGACCTGGGTGCCCCCTGCCACCTGCAGCCACCACCTGTTCCTGCTCCAGTGACTCCTCAATATTCTATTAGCTCCAGCTGGGGTCATGGGCCACAGGGACTTCCTGGCTTCCAATTACTCAAGGGTATCTTTATCCTAAAGCGACTGTTTTCCTTTTTCAATTAAATTTGCTAGCTTTATTTTTTAAGTTAACAGTGGGTAATGAATGTGGCTTAAGCTTCTGTTGAATTTTTTTCCCTCTTTTTAGTTAAGGATAGAAAGCCCAAAGCTAGTGGGTTTTGTAGATGGTGGATCAGAGAGCCTTTGGGGGGAAAATGTTAAACTTCATTCCAACTGTGCAAACAAGACTTGAACTTGTTCTGTCCTGCTGCGTGCAGACCTGAGCAACAAATCAACTTCTTCAATATTGACTTCATCTGCAGATCACTCTTTTCTATCTTCCTAGAACCGGAGCTCGGCCCTCATCACCGAAAACACCTGATGTATACTATGAGATAATTTTTAATTTCTATTTTACGAGAAGCCTTTGATCAGAAAAAATCAGAACTTCTCTATTAATCTCTTTGAACTACACAGAGAGAGCAATAGTCCGGCTGACTTTTTATTTTGGGACAAAGCATTAAGGGATACACTATGCATTTTTACGAGTTCTCTCGGAATGATTTCTGAAAACTCGTTACATGAATTTTCCATGATTGTGCTTCTGACCCTGGATGGGAAGAACAGTCAATATTCACATAAGAGAAGAAAAAAAAAAAAATAAAACCACACACACCAGGAAAAACATACAGAGAAATCCTAAAGAGGTCTGAAATTGATTCAATGTCCCAATACATATGAGATCACCAAGGAGTTGCATAGCAAATGAGACAGCTGTGTAGCCTAACAAGGAGGAGGCGCAGGTCTTCCACTTAAAGAACCCAACATTGTTGCAAATTGGGTTGGAATTCCCTGCTAAGTGCAACTTGGGTTTGGAGACCTGCGAGGTCCATGGACACTCTGCTTTGCTAGGAGCCAGGCTCAACGCCCTCTGTCATTCTCTTTCTAGGCTGAAGCCTTTGCTTCACTTTGACAAAAGCATTTTTTGACCTTACCAATGTGGCTATGCAAAAGAGTCCTTTTCTCTAATAGGAACTCTCGCTAACAGCATCTCACACTGTGCACTGAATCGGCATTAAAGCACAGCCACCTGGCGCTAACTCAAACTGGATGAGGAATGAGGATACAACCTTGTTTTTTATTTTAATCAAAGACACCTGGATTGGGAGGGTTATCATTTTTTGCCTCCAAAGGATTCCGGGTTTCTCTTTCTCTCTCTCTCTCTCTCTCACACACATTTTTGATAAAGGACATTATTTTCCTACAAAATGCACTGTTCTCCTTTGCTCCCCCACCAGAAAAAGAAAAAAAGAGAGAAAAAAAAAAGAAAAAAAGAAAAGAAAGGAAAGACTATGTATGGGTGTGGAGGACTACAGCTTAAGTAATTCATTCACAGAGTATACAAACATTTATTGGTGCAAAACCTGCAACATGAGGGCTTTTGTTTTGTTTTGTTTTTTGTTAAAATTTAGCAGTGTTTTCTCAAATCTTCAAAGCTTGCCTTGATGGTGTACTGGAGTAATTGAACCACTCGGGCTTTTTACATAGGGACATCTTATCTCTCTTTCATTTCCCAGGCTGGGGCTTCTTTTCCATTCCCAGGAAATCCGTGTACACACTTTAGAAGCCCTCATGAACAAGCTTGCTTCTAAGTTTCACAGAGCCCTTAGCACGATTTGAATACGAAAGAGATACTGAATAAAAAGCTTTAATCTCTTGTAGGCGCTCCTGCTTTCTCGCCTCCCTTCATCTCCTCCTCTTCCAAGGGCTTTTCTGTGTGAGTAAACTGAACATTTTTCTGTTTAAAGTGAAGTGTAACGTTGAAGAAGATGCCTTCTGGAGGCTGGGATGGGGGTGCCACTCCTGCAAATCTCTTCTGTCAGATTGGAGCTGCACTTGTGAGCCGTGGTGCCTTCTGTTAAGGCTTTACAGGTACAAAATTAGCAAAGAGCTCTCAGTGAACAAAAATCACTCAATCCGCAGAATATACAGGGAGTATCAAATGTGCCCTCCACCTCAAATACTGTGGGGCTCTCTCCTCTGATACCTCTTCCCCTCGGTGAGTTGGAACTGCTTGAAAGGATTTTCTGTTCTCTGGTCTCTTGTCAATTTGAATGCCAGGAAATGAGCCCCCTTTGTAAGATTAATTAATAGCAGGAGCGGATCGGTCGAGCCCAATCGCCACTCGACGGAGCTGTAATTGCTACTTTGTGGAAAGGAAAGAGGAAAAAAAAAGTTTGGCTTGCCGTTTAAGAAGAGGGTTTAAGAAAGTTCTTTGAACTAGAGGTCTCAGTGCACTGGATTAAGGCAAGAAGCAAGGAGGCCTTTGAAGTTTGCTGAGAGGTTTTGGAGGGGGGAAAAGTTGGGTGGCAAAGGAGAGCTGGCAACATCAAACGCTCTCTCTGTTGGCTCCTCACCTGCTTGCTGGCCAGAGGGACCTGCTGCAGCACCGCCTGGCCAGCTGCGGACCAAGGCAAGGATGCATGCACCGGCAAGCATGCCTGATAGAGGGGCAACATGGGTCCCTTGCTCAGGACAGAGCGGCTCAACTGCTTGGCTCTGCACTTGACAGTTCACACGGAAGAAGCAGACAGGAGGCAAAAGATAGCCCACACTGATTCCTCGAGCTTTTCAATACCACTCTCCCTCCCAAGATCTTCAAAGCCACTTAAAAAACTTTCTCTGCTTATCACTTAGCAATAATGTATTGATAAGAAAGGCTGAAATTCTTGCAAGAGGCGTATCTGCCCCCTGTCTGGAAATAGGAATTAGCATATGCCATGTATTCTGAACAGGGACAATGTCGCCCCCAAGGGGGTGAAACTGATTCTTGGGTGGGTGGTTGGGTGTAGTAAAACAGTCTTAGATATTGGGACCCTGGCGATTCCCAGAGGAATAAATACCAGACAGTCACATCAACAGATGAGAAAGAATCATGGGAAACTAGAAAACACTGCCAGTTTCCTTAACGGGTTCAGTTAAAACCAAACACGGTGAAGAGCATCCATGAAGGAGGAGTCTGAACTCACCGCACTTGGGTCATGAGCTGGCCTTGAGTTAACTTAGCACATGTACCTCATATTTGATTACATATATATTGATCGATTAAAAGGTTCCAGAGACTTTCATTGAGATTCCTGGTAGACTTTAATTCTCATCACTACAAATTATCTATATACTCAGATATTAAGACTGACTTTGCTTGGGGAAAAAAAATAATCAAATTCA
The DNA here is from genome assembly GCA_028551405.1 of Uromys caudimaculatus. NCBI lineage: Eukaryota > Metazoa > Chordata > Mammalia > Rodentia > Muridae > Uromys > Uromys caudimaculatus. Next base: position 2,505,764 of record CM052709.1, read on the forward strand.
TTTGTTTGGATATTTTTGGTTATCTTATGAAATACTTTATGCTCTAAATTCAGACCTTTCAAAATAACCTAGAAGATTAAAATGACTGCTGTAGAGAGCTTGCCTAGCATCTGTGAGGCCTTAGATTCTACCCTCAGTACTGCAATAAAAATATATATAAATTAAGTATATATATAAATTAAAATATATAATATAATATGACCTGGAAGATTGTTATATTAGCATAATTTATTCCACCCATGCCAAATTCTATTGTATAACTTGTCTTATTTATTAGTATTCATTTCAAGAAAAATTTTCGGAGTTTTGCTTGCTTGTTTGTTTGAGGAAAGATATCATCAAAGTAACCCACCAAACCACGAAGTAACAACCTTCGGGCTACTTTGGTATTTATTAGCTAACTGGGTGTCGTAGACGTTTTATTAAATTCAAGGATTTGGCTTTCATTTTTAAGATTTCAATACCAAAAAAAGTTGTAATTTAACAAAACGTGTGCATTTTTGGTGGCATACTTCAATAGTGAGAAAGTATTGAGTGTTTGTTTTGAATACATAATAATGCTATCTTGTCCTCCATTATATAACAAGAGGTACTTAAAAGATGGAGAAACAATCCAGAATGAATAAGCAGAATCCTTTCTAGGCCTACCCAGCTCTTCTATCCATGTTTGGGGTACCCTTGCCATCTGGAGATTTTAGTTCTCTACTGGCTTCGAGAAACTTCAGGTGTTTTCACCCTAAAACTTTTTCCACCCAGCACTATGCAGCATGGTAGAATGAAGTCCTCTCTCTCCCAGTGGATTCAGTCCACTGTGCTCTGGAGAAGCATAGTGCACAGAGTGTCCATCTCAGCAAAAGAGACCTGTGACATTTCCAGACTCCCCTCTTCATTGACTCCATCCCCACATCAGACTGTGACAGCATGTTGGCCTAGCCCAGCTCTCAGTGAGCAATCAATAAACAGTGTTGACTGAACTATGACTGGAACACCCACCACTCCAGGCCTGGACTCAGAAGCCTCATTCACAGAACTATCTGGGGGGACCTGCCATTTTGAAAGTTTTACAAACATTTTTCATACAATGAGTGAATGAATGGAGTAAGACCTTATTACAAGTCCATTTCTGGAAGCCCCAATCCCCAACCCTTCTGAACTTGCCAGAACATGTCTCTTTCCCAGGACTGTTCACACCTGACAGTTCACTTTACTTACACGGAGGACAGCAATTCCACTTTACCTAGAACAGGAAGTGTGTATACACAAAGATCCATGCAATATAAAAGACTTGGAATAATATATTTTTGGTACAATGTTGCTTATCCCCAAGTCTACTAGCTGTCAAAAGCTGTATATAATTACACTCATTAAGAAAAACAGGCATCTATTCAATTACCTCCCTGCTGCCAATGCAGGAAACAAAATAGTTTCCTTTTTTATTATATCAGATATCTTGGTTTATGCCATGCATGCTAAAGTAACCACTCCTTGAGGCTTGGAACTGCAGCATTTCCAGGATATCTGGAGGATTATAATTGCGTGCACACATCAATTATGGATTGGATTCGGCATTTTCAGATATGCTCCCAGATCGCAAAGGCAGAACAATGGTCTCCGGGCATTTCTAGGCCAGTTTGATTACAGGTGTAATACAGGCAGTCTTGTTAGTTCTTCCTGATGAGAGCTTCCTTTCCCCGGTGGGGTTCTTGGAGAGGAACTGACCACTGCCTTATACTGGCAATTTCTTCGCATTCCCCAGGGATGCTTTAATGAGCCCCTCGGACATGGCCAAAGGCAATCTTGTTCTCCAGCCCAGTGAGGTGAAAAGCTAATGCTTAACCTACCAGGCAAGCAATAATTAATAAGGTGTCTTTGATTTATCTCCATTCATTAACAAAGTTACAAGTTTGGGAGTCTTAAGGAACGTCGGTTACCCTATGATTTTCATTTACAAGTATTGAATGAAATATCCATGCCAAGGTACGTTAAAAAAAAATTAACTCACAAGGAAAATAAATGAACGTGGAATACTAATTGGGAGAGAGAAACTGACAGATACTGCGAAAGATTGATTTTAGGGAAAAATGGAGAAATCTGTTTTGTGTTTATTTTAAGGACAGGAAATGAATACTGATTAGTAATGTATAGGCGGTTTGCGAGGTACAGCATTTGGTAATGTTTTTGCTGGATATTTGATTTGTCTAAGGTTTTCCCAGATTTGAGATCGGATGCCAGTTATCAGAGTTAGATTTTTGGTTTAATAGTTAGTTGGACTTCCTTGAATACATGGCTCTTAAATCATGAGCATTTGCTGTGCCTTCCTGTGGGAAAATAATCCAAGCACAAATGTTACATTATCACAGAAAGACTTGCCTTCTTAAAGTAAGCAAAAAGCTGTGAGGAGGGGGTTAAACTTCTTTTGGCTTAGTTTTTACTAAGACATTGCTCTGAGTTTTTAACAGATACTACCCATTTGGACCCGCAGGGGTGTTAGAGGGCTGCATCTCTCTCCTCCTATGTGTCATGTGGGAATCCATTTATTCATCCCTCTGCCGATGGATCTACAGAGTCTACCGACTGAGGGTTCATCTGTCTAGGATGAAAGCAAAGCAAAGCAAATAACAAACAGAAAACAAATGTACTTTCCAGAACAAGAATGGGCAAAAGCTGTGTTACAGTAGCCCTCTGAGAACAGAGGGTATGAGCTCCTCAGCTAGCACAGTGAAGTGCTCCCCCTCCTCCCACTCCTCCTCCTTTCTTCCCTTCTCCCTTTCCTCCTCCCCATCTCTTCCTCCTCCCTGTCCTCCTCCTCCCTCCTCTCTCTTCTTCCTTTCCTCCCTCCTCCCTTTCCTTCTCCCCCATCTCTCCCTTCTCCCTTTCCCCCTTTCCCTCCTCCCTCCTCCTCTCTCCTTCCTCTCCCTCCTTGTCCTCCTCCTACCCCTCCCTCCCTCCTCCTCTTCTTTCTCCTCCCCTCCCCCTCCCTCCTCCTCTGAGGAGGGGAGGGTTCAGCTCATTTGCATTTGTTGCTCTCTTGTTAGGGGCCAGTCTCTGTAGCAGAAGAGGTGACTGTGGGAGGCAGCTTGGGACTCAAGCTGAGTCTATCTGCTTCCCTAATAAGCTTTGCCAGGACACAGGCTCTGTGAAGAAATTTGGAGAACAGTGTGACTGCTGGGACTGTCTACTGAATACACGGGCTGGTGTCCATCCTCTGATGAAGCCGTGATGCTGTAGTGACATCTAAAGGCGGACTCTTCCGATAGTGTCTCGCTCTAGACAGCTTTGCTCCCTGCTTCTAATGATGGCTTCTGACTAACTTCTCCAAAATCTACTTTAATTTAGATCTCATTTCTCCATCTCTATGACTTGGAGTGGGGGTTTTCTTCCCATCTATGAATGGCTCTCTTGTGAATCCTATCTGGTTGTTTTTTATTACTACTGCAGACTGTCTTCTCTGACATTTATTATCTGGCCCCTTGTCTTGAGGCTAACGCAGGTCCTAAAGAATGTAAAGCACACTGCAGAAGAGCCTTCTCCTGTCCCTGTGCCAAAAGCCTGTCTCCAGGGCAGAGCTACCTGCCCAGATTACTCTGTGCCACGGGAACTGACAGGGTAGTACAGGGGCTCCGTGGGTTTCCTGTGAAGGGCAAGCTTTGGCCTAGACACCTGCTGCTGCCATGGGTAGGCTGTGACAGGGGTTACCAGCTGGAGTGGGAAACAGCATTTTAACAGTGAGTGCCTGTCTTTGAACTGTGCTTTTGTCTCTTGTTATCTAAGGGGCTTATCTCCTATCAGTCTCCTGTCACCCAATCTGCTTTGCTCTCTCACCTCCCTCGCACTCGGGTGGGGACTGTTTGCCATCGCCCACACAAACGTGGCTAGCGTCTCAAAGGCCCATTGCCGTATAGGGGAGTGATGGCTGAGGAACTCTGAGTCCTGCAGACTGGCGAGTCCAAAACGCTGTGTTTGATTCTCTTTCACTACCCTTAGACAGATTGTTTCATTCTGCTTGTAAACTTTAACATTGATAGAAAATTGGGTAGTGGACCCGGGAGGCAGTAATACGCACGCAGGTGATTATGTAACATTAGGACCTGTGTGTGTGTGTGTGTGTGTGTGTGTGTGTGTGTGTGTGTGTGTGTGTGTGTGTGTGTGTATGTATGTGTGACTCTGCATTGACCGAATGGGAATCTTTTCCTTTTCATTCTTTTTTTTTTTTTTTTTTTTTTTTGGTTTTTTCGAGACAGGGTTTCTCTGTGTGGCTCTGGCTGTCCTGGAACTCACTCGGTAGACCAGGCTGGCCTTGAACTCAGAAATCCGCCTGTCTCTGCCTCCCAAGTGCTGGGATTAAAGGCGTGCGCCACCACCGTGGCCTTGATAACAGACCCACAAAGCTGAGCTGACGAGTTGGAAGTTGACACTCACAGTAAAGGCCCAGGCTTGAGCCCACTACCCTGCCTCTGCCAGTAATCCTGGCTTTGGGGGCCTGAAAGTTCCTAAAGATGTATTACTGTCCCATACACGTGTGCTCTTGCATGTTCATAGTCCCTTTCACTGGCTTCTTAGCTGCATCCTTTGTATTTAAATTTTCCTTCTGACCAAGTAAATCCCTTTGGATGAAGTGAAAGATATCTTCAGCACTCATAGCTGCTGACAGCTGGTGCAGAGACTCTGAAAGACCACAAAGTGCTCCTCACTAGCTTTCTTCAAGGCCAGTGCTGGCCACCAGCTGAGCGATTTCTTAGTCTCCCCTTCAGGCCTCTGTCCATTGAAGAGGTTCCCAGAGAAGAGACGAATAATAGATATTAATGTAAAAGACAGTATCTGTGCTGTTGGCTTAAATATGCCTCTAGTTAGAGGCTGCCGTACTGTAGGTGAACACCATGGAACCTCTTCATTAAGTCTGGCAAGGCCCCTCATTACACTGCCTGGAGTGTGTTCTGGCACCAGAAATGCACGCGCAAATGGTTTGAAAGTGAAAATGGCTGATAACCTTTGAAACCATACTGCACTGCACGGGGCAGATGCATACTGTTCTCCCTTCCTCAGTGCAGTTTCCCTGAGAAATTTTTCATTTGTAATATATGTGGTTGTTTAAAAAACAAACAAACAAAACAAAACAAACAAACAAACAAAAATCGGGAGGATGTCTCTTTCTGGGTGGCAGGATTTCCGTAGGTGAATTGTCATGGTTAGATGAAGTAAAGAAGTAATGAGAAAAAACTCAAACAAGTGAGAAACTAGACACTGAATGAGCATGCACAGGAGCAATAACGGGATCCCGTGAGCATATTTGCATTCTCAGATGCCATTCCCTAAGGATTTTTTTTGCAAAATCATAATAGAATAATACATTCAGAAAAAAGATATTAATCTACTGACAATAGTATTTATTGTCATTAGCTTTTACATAGTAAAGTTCCCTAACAGCTAATCACTCTTCAAGAAGTACACAATTGCTCACATATTAAAAAAAAAAAAGTAAACTAATACAACACTTGTAAACATGGCTGGCTACAGACCTGTGTCCAGGCAAGCTGCCCTTTCACTGCAAATCACTTATTTTAAATCCTACTCTCATTTTGTTTTGAGAGCAGAGAGAGTATCTTATTATTTGTGTTACGAGACACACAACTATCCCTTCGAATTAGGACACACATAAGCAAGGGAGTGCGTGTTGCTCTCTGCTGCAGCCTCGTGCAGCCATCACAGATCCAAACAGCTGACAGGCAGAAGCATTGTTGTTAAGTTTTTGAAAGATCCTGCTTGAGACAACTGATTTGACAAAGCAAAATTAATGGTAGGCTTCACCAACCAAGATTAGCAAGTGAAAACAAAGATAGAAATTGAGAGAAATGAAAACTCGTATGCATACATATAGAAAGAGGTTTGTGGGCAGGTGTGTGTGTGGTTTCCATTCAAGAGTCCACCATTTTTTAAGTTGATAGAATTTTGTTATCAAATTATTTTGATATTCTGAGAACATTTTACAGAATATGAATTAGAATATTCCTAGCCACAATTAAGTTAAAAAAACAAACAAACAAGCAAACGAAGTAAGCAAAAACAAAACAACCAAAATGTGTTTCAAAATCTAGAAAGTTAGAAAACATTGATATGAGTATAAAAATAATCAGCACATTTTGCCTCGATGCTGGGTCGGTTAATGAAGAGGCTGCTAAAGTTTGGAATTTAGAAATTTGTGTTTCCATCCTCGACCTTCTATATTTCATGCTTCTGATTTCCTTACAGACTCATGCCTGGGGAGAAAGAGGGGCTGCTACCAGACAGGGTTAGGAGAGGAGCTCAGGAGCCTTGAATTCATAAATGTGTTATTTCTCAGTCAACCCCTAAAACAAATACTTGGCAAAATATCAAGTCATATATTTCTCCTATAAGATGATTAATAATAATAATGATGATGATTAATAATAATAAAGCAAAACTCAGGAACACTGGTATGCCATGAGAATGTTAACAAGGAAATAATAGAATTTCTCCTATGATCAATTAAAAGTCTGCTAATGATAATATTAGAATCAGAGTTTGTTTTTGTTTTGTTGTACGGACCAAAAATGCACATGGGCTTTCAAATATTCAAGGATTTTACCATCATATTTTTTTGCACCTGGTGAATTATTAATACAGGGCTGGCTCGTGCTGGCCTCACCAGCTACTCCTGAATTCTTGATAGTAAGTCAGAGTTTGATGTGCCACCGTGAAGGAGATAGGAGTGTCCTAAGGCTGTAATCCACCGCCCATGGTCACCTACTATCAATTGCCTCTACTTCATCTGTGGTGGGTAAATGATTAAATGAGCTAGTGTTTTTCTGTACCGAATTACTTAAATCAGATTAAGTATGTGTGTTCTGATTTCTGGCTTTATATCCAAGTACGCACGCAGCATGTATGTTTTATTAGGCAGTTTTACATGCTGAGGGTTTTCCTCTGGTACTTTTTCAAACCCGATAATGAAGTGCACGCACGCACCCACACATGTATGTGCTGCATACCTGTATGTGTGGTGTCTGTTCACATTTTCTGTCGTGTAGTCATTATGTACACAACCTAGACTTAACGGATGTCAGAGCTGACAGCCTCACATGATTGATGATGCTGTGCTAGACTGATTCTTACCAGGTGTGGTGTGCTGGGAATTCAAATGTTCTTCAGAGCTCTCATTTGGGTTAGTAGAGTTTCCTCTTCCCCTCTGTCCAACCCCCGCCCTCCTTTACTGGAGGGTGGGGGTGGAGGCATGCAAATCATCTGAACATATAATATAGCCTTGAATACTGTAAGACAAGCATCCTGAAATTCTCCTCCAATATTTGTATCAGATGTGTGCTCTTTCTCCATTTGCATAGAATATATGCTTCAACTCACACATGTATTATCTTGCACTTATCAAGATAGATTATTTTCCAAAGGTTTAGATTTATTGAGCCTTTTGTTGCTGTTCTTCTGAGTTAGGTTCCCTTCAGCAGATGGAAGTGACCACTAACTACCCAAGTCAAGAAGACTGCACTGATTGTTAAAACCAATTTTAATGAAATGCTTTGAGTCACCTGAGATGAATAGGGTGAAAATGGCAAACTGTGGCCTCTGTCCATTTAGTGACTAGTCTCTAAATGAGAGAGCTCGGATGGCACCTAGGGGAGCAATAATCAGCAACACAGAGCAGGACCCCGTGGATACCCTGGGTGGCACCAGAGCAAGACCCTGTGGATGCCCTGGGTGGCGCCAGAGCAGGACCCCGTGGATGCCCTGAGGACCAAAACTGGACCCATTGGATGTCCTAGGCGCCAGAGCAGGACCTGTGTGTATGATCTGAATGCCAGAGCCGGACCCCGTGGATACCCTCAGTGCCAGAGCAGGACCCGTGGATGCTCTGAGCACCAGAGCAGGACCTGTGGATTCTCTGAGCTCCAGAGCAGGACCCCAAGGATGCCCTAAGCACCAGAGAAGGACCCGTGGATGTCCTGGGCACCAATCATCTTAGTGACTGACACTAGACACCTGCCTGTCCCAGGACAAATGTCATTCATTTTTCACAAATGAAGTAAGTGTATTCTGATACATATGTGTACATATCCTTTATTTCCTTCTGACCCCATAAGATATGGCCAATGGTGCTGAATGAGGAAATTTATAGTCTGTAGAATTCTATCCTAGTGACTTCGACTGATGATGTGGTCACATGCAGTTTGTCATGACACAGAGGGAAGGTGTCATCCTTAGACACCTAAGTCCAGAATAGGGTCCGACTTCCATCCATGTCCTTATCCATCTTCCTAAAGATCACTGTGTTTTCACTTGTGATTTAATCCAGTCACTGTCGGTCATGAACTGGGCTCTAGGAAATCCATCTAGACTCCACATGTGGACAGTTTTCACCCAGAACGATGTGCCTTATTTTTCCAATCACTACTTCTTTGGCTTATCTGCCAGGTTTCAGTAAATACAAACATAACAGGGGAGCTCTTCACTCAGACTAAATTAAATACAGCAGCTTTTGCATGCTGACCATGGGAACTCAACTATCCTTGCCTTGCATATGCTATTACTCTTTACTTCTAAAAGTATTTATTTATTTACTTACTTATTTCTTTATTTGCTTATTTATTTATTATTGTGTGTATATGAGTACATGTAGGTCAATGCACTACTTGCATGCCCAGTGCCCAAGGAACCCAGAAAAGAACGCCAGATCCCTGAAACAAAAGATCCAGATGATTATGAGCCACCATGTGTGTACTGGGAACAGAACCTGAATCCTCTACAAGTTATGAGAAGCAAGCACTCATAACCATTGAGCCTGCAGCCCCATTGATCTATTTAACTAACATTGTTCTATAACAAAGCTCATTCCCAATGGCTGGAGAACAGCTTTCCCTGGCTCCTCCCTTACCTCTTGCCCCCCCTAGGAGTTTTACAACCAATGGGATTGCTGCTTGCCACCCAGGTTCCCCATCTCTAGCTACTCTATTCTATTACCTTGATATATTCTTAATTATAGTTCAGTTCAATCGTGGCATGTGATATATCAATATGATATAGCCCACACTAAGCTGAATAGTTTATATAACTATTTTCTCTACCTTTCTTGCCTATTCTGATTCTTTTGTTTTGACCTTCATATTTTCATTTCATTTATCGTTCCCCCCCCACGCTGTTTCTAAATACATGTGACTAACCACAACGGCCTGGTTTTCTTGGTTTTGCAGTAATTTGGTTAGACAAAGGGTGTCAATCTAGTTCAGGCAAAACGGTCACAGTGCCCTTCAGACAGGCCTTAGACGTTCGAGAGCAAAGCAAAGCTGCAAACATTAAATACGTGTGTAGTTGGGAGGTCTGGAGAAGAAGGCGTCGAAGAGCTGAGTTGGCAGAAGAGGTCAGGACTGATCACACAGGTTCCTGACACAACACTGGCCTCATAGCGTAGGTAGTTCAAGGTAGGTATTTCTAGAAAAGGCTGAAGATGAATGAAATTATCGTACTTGTGTTCCATGGATAAAGTTGTTAGGAAGAAAACTGCTTATAGAGATGATGCCCCCGAGGAACAGTGCACAAACTTTCGAGTTTTTGACGCTACAGTGGTAGAGAGCACTGTGCATTCAGTGTAATCTATACTTCAGATTTTTGAATTTATATCATTTCCTAGGCTGGCCATATGTGTTGCAACCTTATCTTGAGATGCCAGGTAGTGGCTGTGAGCCGCAGCTCCCCTTCAGGTCAGAAGTAGAAGCAACCAGTATTCTGAGCAGCTTCACTATGCTAAGATGTTCAGAACACGGTTCGGATTACACGTATCTTCAGCTAACGGCACAATGCAAGTCTGAGTTATGTGACAACTCCCCCCTCCCCCGTTATAAGTTCTAGTGCATCCATGCTTTCTGTGGGCTGGCAGTGATAAAGTTCCAAGGGCAAACACTACATATTATTGCCAAATGGTTTAATTGGAGGAAGTGTGTGATACGTTCCCCACAGACACCCTTGCAAGTGGAAACCTAATGACAATGGTTATGAACGGACAGAAAGGGTACATGGTGACCACACATGACATCCGTCCGTCGACGTGAGTGCTCACCCTCACTTCCCCTCTCTGTGTACCATCTATGTCAGTAGAAAACCGCAATGTCTTGGATTTGTGTCATCTGAACTGCAGGTTGGGTGCCAGTGGGCAGGCGTCTGTCTGGAACTTGCTAGATATGTGCATACTGTGGTGCGGAGAAGAGTCGTTCAAGGACAGTGTCATTAGAGAGCTTTTTCTATAAACCACCTGAGGGGGGCGGTAGTGAGACGGCTGACTCGTGGGAGCTGCTGGCAGGGCCCTGTCCTGCAGAGGATAAAAGCCAGGCATCAGAGAGAGAGATCTTGGACACCAGGAGAACCCGCCAGGAACCCCGACCTTTTCGGCCTCCCTCAATGTCTTTCTTGTGCCTTCCTTCTTCTAACAAATCTTAATATTGATCCTCTTGGCAAGTAACGAAATAGAGAAAGGCTCACAGCCACTTTCTTAGCTCAGAGGAAGAAGGAATTTAAAGAAGAGAGATAGCTAATCATTAACTAACGCACACCATGACCCCCACTCTTCTGGCACAGGGCTTTTGAGTGTTCTGGATTTAGGACCTTCTTGACATTAGAGTAATATACTCTTACATTTAGATGTCCCTTTATGACAAGTGCAGCATTCTAAGGCGTGCTTCCTTGGGCTATTTCATCTTCTGTGGACATTATGGAGTGCTTTGAGCTAACCAAAATGGCTACTCTGAGCTCATGGATGGTTCCAGAAGAGTGCTTGCTAATAAACATAAGGACATGAAGAGCCTCGGAAAAGTAGCCCCAAGGACCAAATTCTGAGTATTGTAGGCCATTACAACCACACCTGAGGGGAGGCATGAGAAGCCTCAGTTCCCACTTCTCATAGTAAAGGTGGGGCATCAAGAACTATAAAAGCAGCCACTCTATGGTGATACTTTGCTCCACAATGGACCATGTAAACTACAGAACCAAGTAGTCCCCCCAAAAGTCATGCTGGTCACAAAGTACCCTTGACTTGTGTATCATGGATGTGGGAGACATGAGGATCACTGGGGCTTGCTGGCTGCCAGCTTAGCTCTGTCTCATGGGAAGAAGTTGGAGCAAGATAGAGCACAACAGTCAGTGTCCTCCTCTGGCCTCTTTGTGCACACACACACACACACACACACACACACACACACACTGTAGCAAGTCACTAGATAATGACATCTCATGGGTTCCATAGTTTACATTGTCCACTGTAGAGCAACGCATCACCATAGAGCATGCGACTGCTCCTATAGTTCTTGATGCCCCACCTTTACTATGAGAAGTGAGAGCTGAGGCTTCTCATGCCTCCCCTCAGGTGTGGTTTTAATGACCTACAACACTCAGAATTCGATCCTTGGGGCTACTTTTCTCTTGCTTCCATCTGAACAGCTGCGACTCCTCACTGAGAGCAAGAAACATCAGTTTCTCTGTTCTAGCCAGCAAGCCACGCCCTGGTCAGCAAGCCATGCCCTTGCCAGTAAGCCACGTCCTTGTCAGCACAGGGTCTCTCACTTTTCAGTTCCAACTATTATATCATGATTCATTTGGTAGTTACTATTAAAAACCCAAATCCAATGGACTGCATCTTCAATATTATTGTTTATGCATCATTTATTGGAATTCTTTGTAGCAGGGTCATGTGCATGAGAGCAAATACAAGATACAAGTGAGCCATGTGCTCTTCTTGTGTCCATAACCAATTAATACAGACTTTTGTTTGTTTTAGAAATCCCTAAGTTACAGTGAGTGATGGAGTTAGAAACTTCAAATCAAATCCTCTCCTCAGCCCACAGCATTTCACACGATGCCACAAGTAAACTATTAGATTTGATTATTTTCTTATCAAATTAGCCATAGTGGTAATTGTTGGCTGTTATTTGCAGGAGAACAATGCTATGTGTACTGTCTGAAGTCAAGTGATATATAATGCTCATGGATATCTCTCTACTTCTGTACCACATATCTCCAGGAATACATTCAGTTTCTTAGTTTTATTTCTAAAGCAACTGTACATCGTGTATTATTTTAGATGTCTTATAAAATGGTTTTTGGCTGACAAATCAGTTGCAAAGATACAAGGAAGAATCCTGCATGCTCTTCCCTCTGAGTCTCAGCAGCTATTTCTTATATGGTCATAGGTGTTACTGAAACCTAACAATCAGCACTGCTACAATAGTATTGAACGGTACAGATTTTGGTGTATCATTATTTTCCACTAATGCTCTTTGGTTGTCACTGCTCTAGGAGCCAATCCATGCTCTGCTGCTTTCCGACGTCATTCGTTACGTTGTAGATTTTCTTCAGATCTTGGAAATCAAGGGCTACGTCTCTGCCGCCTTTTTATAACTTGAATGGCACACAGTGGGAGCTGATTCCTGTCCCTTCCCGCATTTTGATAGCTGCTCACGTTTTTAATAATTTCTACTTAGTTGTTATGTAGTGTGATTAAGTGTACTTCAGAATCCCTAATAAATACAGCCATAGAATATGCAGGCTTTACATTTGTCTTCCTTCATTAAGCAAAATGCATTTAAAATTATGTACTGTATTAAGAAGCATTATTTCTTGTTTTTTTCTTTATTTTTACTTATTCATGTTACATTCTGCTCACTACCTGCCTCCTGGATACCCTTCCCACAATCCTTCCCCTAACTCCCTCTCCCCTTCTCCTCTGATCAAGTGGGCTCAACTTTGGATATCCCCCGACCCTGGGTATCTCCCTCACCCTGGGTATCCCCCACCCTGGTACTTCAAGTCTCTGTGAAGCTAGACACTTCCTCTCCCACTGAGACCAGACAAGGCAGCCCAGCTAGAAGAACATATCCCACATACAGGCAGCAGCTTTTGGGATAGCCCCAGTTCCAGTAGTTCAGGATCCACATGAAGACGAAGCCGTAAATCTGCTAAGGAGAGAGGGGTCAAGGTATGTTCTTTGATGCTATGAGAGTTAGCATCAGTTGTCAACTTGACAGAATCTAGGCTCACCTGGGACACAGGTGTCTGGACATACCAATGAAAGAGTATCTTTATTATGTTAAGTGATGGGGAAAACCAGTCTAAATTGCAGGCAGGACTGTCATCTTGGGCTTTATAAATGGAGAAAGCTAGCTAAGTGCTAGCATTCATCTGTTCCCTGATTATAGATGTGATGTTACCAGTTACTTCAAGTTCTAGCTGCCCCAGTTCCCCTGTTGTGATAGAGTGTGACCTGAAACAAGCCTTTGTTCCCTTAAGTTGCTATGTCAGAGTCTATTATCACAGTGACAGAGAAGGAAACGAAGATACCCACGCCTGTGAAAGAGAACCTGGTTATTTTAGAATTCTGCTGTTGTGAACAAAGCTAAACACATTCATTTTCACATTTTGTGTGAATATAAGGTGTTAGTCCTTTTTGAACAGAGTGGTGGGTTCTACACCTTCGTCAGTGAATGGGACAGTCTCCTGCTCAGAACTGTGCATTGTAGATGCAAGAAGTCTGCTGCTGCTGCTGCTGCTGCTGCTGCTGCTGCTGCTGCTGCTGCTGCTGGAGGTGTTTAATTATGGTTTGTTATTTAAATATATGTTAAGTGGTGCTGAATAGAGTTATTGATTTTATTACTTATTTAATTGATTTTTTTTTATGTGCTTATTGAGACAAAGTCTCACTCTATAATGCTTGCTGGTCTTGGATTACACTCACTTCTCTTTCTAGAAATGTTCTTATTTATTATGAGTAAGGGCATGCCGTAGCACACATGTGGTGGTCAAAAGACGACTCAGCGGACTTGGTTCTCTTCTACCTTATAGGTGCCAGGGATTGAACTTGGGTCCTCATGCTTGGCAGCAAGCTCCCTTATATGTTGAGCCATCTTGCAGCCCCCAATTCAAAATCTTCTTGCCTCATGCTCTTCACACTGAGGTTTCAGACCGAGGCCACCATACCCTGGTTTGCTTTGGCTAGAATCTTAATGTCTCTAGTTACTGATAACGTTAGACATGCCTTCCTTTGTACATAGTTGTTCATTCTTAAATTTTATTTTTATATGTAAGATTGAAGAATGATTATATGATGAATTATATTTATAATTATAAATTAAAAAATAATTATAAATTATCAGGCATGTGATATTTTCTTTTTCAGATATCCTTATTAGTTTCAGAATAAAGATATTTGATTTGGATCAATAATAATTTATCAAGTTTTCTTATAGCTTGTATCAAATCTGATATGCAGCATTTCTCCTGTGTGATCAAGTAGATAATATTTCATTGTATTTCTGTTCAGGCCTATGATCCATTTGAATTAACTTTTATGTAAAGTGTTGTGGCTGGTTTTTTTTTTTTTAACTGTATAATATGTTATTTTTCTACTGAATTGTCCTGGTGAAAATGTAATTAACTGTACCAGCTTGGATCAATTTTGGGACTTTTTGCCCTGTTCCACTGATCTGTGTTTCTTGATTTCCATCAAATCCATAAAGAAATGTCTACACAGCTGCTGTGCTCAGTCTAAGCATTAGTTGGCACTAAAATGCTAACCCAGGGTTTAGAGTGATGTCACAGAAACAATATTAATCGTTATCAAATATCATTGAGTTTTTCAACTTACAGGCATGGTGTGTTCCCCTTGTTTGAATCTTATCTTTTACACTAATATGTCATAGCTTTTCACATACAGACATTGCATGGATTCTATTTTGTTATTTTTTTTCCTGGAGTATTAGAGTTTGTATTTTACATATCTCTGAAAGTCCCATATGCTAAAGTCTTGGTTGCCAGCTACACAGCCCTACTGGTAGTGGTTAGCTTCAGGGTGTAGGGCCCAGTGGAAAGAAGCTAAGTCATTGGAGGCTTGCTGTTGAGTGGATAGCAGGTCTTACACATGATGCCTTAGAAAAGCCAAAAGCCAAAATAAACTTCTCTTCAGTGCATTATACTCAGGTATTTTGTTACAGCAACAAAAGGAAGAACAGGGACAAAAAAATGGAACAGAGACTGAAGGAAGGGCCAACCGAAGACAACCCCACCTGGGGATCCGTCATGTCTGCAGACACCAAACCCAACACTGTTGCCATGGTCAAGAGGTGCTCGGGGACAGGAACCTAGTATGGCAGTTCCTGGGGAGGTCCAGCCAGCCACTGACCAATGCAGAAGCGGATGCTGGGAGCTAACCATCAGGCTGAACTCAGAGAACCTGGTGGGGGGAGCTGGCAGAAGGACTAGAGTAGCGGAGGGGACTGCAACCCCATTAGAAGAACAAGATAGATAGGCTGGCCTGACCATCCGGTTCCCCCAGAGACTAGACCACCAACCAGAGTGTACCTGGAGGGATCCATGGCTCCAGATACATATGTAGCAGAGGATGGCCTTGCAAAACAGCAATGGAGGGAGGACCTTGGTCACATAGAGTTTGGATGTCTTAGAGTAGGGGGGGCGGGAGAGTGTGGGTGGGTAGGGGAGCATTCTCATACAGGCAAAAGGGAGGGGAGAGGGCAGATATGGGAGGGGAGGTTGGTGGAGGGGTAGCCAGGAAGTGGAATATCATTTGAGATGTAAACAAATGGAATGATTAATAATTTTTTTTTATAAAAAGGCACAATTAAAAAAAACTTAACCGTCACAATAAATATTTCATTGCTTTTAAATGTGGTTACAAGTTATATTTGTTTTAAATTTTTAAATTCTAATTGCTTATTGCTGCTTTGTGGGGAGATGATGAAATTCCAGGCGCAATATAGTCCTTTACAGTTTGCTGTAAGTTATAGGGACATCTTTACAGTTTGCTAAGTTATAGGGACATTTTGTAGGTATGGAGCTGTTACATACAGTAGCAGATTATCTGTGAAAAGAAAAATATTTTTTTCATATTTGCGTGCCTCTTTTCTTTTTTATCTTCTTTATTAATTTAGTTCAATCATGACATTGAATGGCAGTGTAGAGAATATATATCCCTCCTTAGGGAAGGTGTCCTGTGTAGAATGGAGGGTCTCCTAGTGTAAGCTTTTGAAAATGCCCTGTATAAAGTTAAGACACTTAGGAGACTCCCTCTGATTCTCAGCACACTGAGGATTTACTAGTTATTATGTAAATCAGTGCTTAAGCATGTTAAGAATTTCCCTGTACATGGTGATGAGTTCGTTTGTTTCATTTTAGTTAGCCCTTTGCTATGGGAATTGCCCTGTAAATGTTTAAATGTTAAAGCCATGACTGTGGTTTGGGTACGAAATGTCTTCAGAAGATTCATGTATTGAAGCTTGTCCCAGCACAAGCAGTGTTCAAGGCTGGGGCTTGTGGCAAGTGATGGGGTCAGGAGGGCTGTGATATAATTGGTGGATTAATTCACTCTTAAATCCCAGTTTGAAATTATTGGGAGATGGGGAAAACTAGGAGGTGGGGTATATCTGAAAGAAGGGGTTGCCTCGAAATGTACATCTTAACCTTGCCCAAACACACACACTCACACACTCATTTACACACTCACACACAAACATACATACTCACACACATGCAAACACACTAAACTCACACTCACAAGCAGAGATACAGTCATACATGCACACACACATGCAGAGATACACACACATACACACACACATACACTCATGCTCATAAACATACACACACACACACACACACACACACACACACACCACTGTCTCTCCCTTTCTCTCCTCTCAACATCATGTTTTGCCTCAACTTTGATCCCAAAACACATCCAGCCTACCACTGACTGGAAAGCCGTGAGCCAAAATAAATCTTTTATCACTCATTTCTATAGATTATTTTGTCACAGTGAACAAGAAGCTAAAACAGCACCTTCAGGTTGCTGGGATAGACCTGGAATGGTTGTGCTTCATTAACACTCTTATTTGCTGCTTAGTTGATTTTCAGATATTTTGGAGATTCATTTGCATCCATAACGATGAGTTTTAGACTGAGTTGGGAACCAAGAACTGTGACTTCTTTCTTAATTATTTAGTATAGTCTACCTGTGACTGCATGGATTTCATTCCCAGCAGCATTTTAACTGAAAATCCAGTCCTGTAAACAGGAAGGGAAACATGGGCATCTATTCCTCTGTGAGTGAACTTTGACCCTTTATGTTTTCCAGAGAGAGTCTAGTTCAACTAATTTGTAGAATTTACGGGAATAAAATTATCATCCGTCTGTGGTCATTTTCATACTGAGAGCATCTTACAGTGTTTGTCACAGTGCCTTTGTGTTGGGTTGGGTTGTACCGCTATGGTTCCTGTAGTAATTTATAACTGGGTTAGTCTTTACCATGTATTTGTACAGAGCTTCAAAGTTAATCTGATATGAGAGATGGGGACCTTTTAAGGTCTTTTCCTGGTATTGGAACATCAACGAGCATGCATGTAACCGTTTAGAATCCTCTGATTTGTTTACAGCTTCACACACACACACACACACACACACACACACACACACACACACATACACAAACACACACACACACACCCCACTAACAGTCCTTAATTTTTAGGATTTTATAACTCCGGAGTACTTTTTCCCTATGGTTTTTCTGATCATACAAGTTTTCTGCAACAGAGAACAGTAGAATCCTTTGAGTTTAATGAATATGGTTACTAACTTCTCTTTCTTTCTTGAGACACAATAAAAAAACCAATATTCACTTATACATAAGTGATCTTTAAGTTTAAACAAAATAGAGCAAACTCAGACTTGGTTTCCCTCACTGTATTTTCACAGCATGCTGCAAAACATTCTCCCTACACACTAAGAAGTTGGGTGTCCTTTATTTCAACTCAGTAACAATGTTATCAACCTGGAAAGAGGCCAGGACCCCATGGACTTATGCCTCCATCGCCGAGTTTGCTGTACCACCTAAGTGCTGGTGACAAGCCTCAGACCCTCTTTACCTCTGTTTCTGTCCCTCCAACTATAAATTGAGTTCTCATGACTCTCAGGTAATTTATATAAGTGGCTCAGAAAAATGCTCACTTCCACTTACTGGTTTATGAGTGGAGAGAAAGTATATAAGAAGATGCATTACCCTCTTGGAACCTCCATGTGTGCAGCTGTCTTATAGCTATCCGAAATCTGCCTTCGAAGGACTTTATGGGAAAATCATTACATCATTACATGAGCAGGATTGACTATCTTTGGCCATTGCTCATCAATTAAATGTCTAGTATCTCTCACTTTCTGTAGGATAGTAAAAGCTGGAAATTCCAAACCTCTAATCCTATGTTAGTTTTTTAGGTGACCAAACCCTATCCCTGTGCTGAAGCTACAAGGGGCTGCCAGGTACCAGTCACCTCATTAGTATACAGGAAAATCTATAGCTTCAGAGATCCTTAGGATCTCAGGAGACATATACAAAAACACAGAACTATGACTGAACCAAATACATATTTTATGACATCAGAAATACTCCCCAAATAAATACAGACATTTGCATGTAAGATAAATAGTACTAGTCTTGAGTTTTTACTTTACCACTGTAGAATGTAATCACATTCATCAGGAGGCAGATGACGTCACCATCACCAGCCTGTACAATGCAGAACCATGGTGCCCAGTCTGCTCACTGCCATTACAATATACATTTTCACTCATATATCCTATTGCTTGCCTTTTAGGCCAATTTCAAGTTTTAGTAGGACCTTCCCCATAAGTATAATTGTGGACAAGGCTGGATACTTTTTGTAAGCTCTCACAGAGGAATTCTGCCCATCTGATGTTGTCTCATAGTTCTTGTGAATACTGTACTCTTTGGGTTTTCTTAGTATTTTGTTTTTCTTTCTGAGTTTCAGGCGACGTGAAATCTATTAACATATAGGCAAGTTCACACCTTCCTACAGCTGTGTGCATTACATTAATGAGCTTTTCAGAGAGTCCCCCTCTATGACTTTGTTTCTTGTGTTTACTTTTTTTCCCCATCTTTTTTCTTTGTTCAAATTCTTCCGCTAACATTACCTGTCTGGTCTCGCATTCTGTCTACCTTTTCACCAGAAAGTTCAACATATAATAGACAGCTATTTTAAATTTCCTGTATGGCATTTCTAACATTTGTGTCATATCTAGGTTAGTTTTAATGACTACTTGATTGAATTTGGGGATCGTGGATTTCTTTTCCTTTGCTTCATATGCTGTGTAATTCTTTTCCCTGTCTGAAGGTGACTATGCTGAGTAGGAGATAACATAGTGAGTTAAATAATGTCTACGTTTCAGTGTGATCATGACTTTGGATAAAAAACAAAAAACTCTTCAGTGTGAAGAACATGTTATTGTAATCAGGAGTGGGACTGGTTTCAAATACCATGTTGTTATAGCTATCCTCAGTGTAAAAGAGCCACCAAGTTCTTCTAATGACTCCAAGTTTAGTAAATGCATCAGTTTTCCAGAGATAATCGTAATAGTGTGATGTCTGCTGCCCATTCACTGTCCCGAAGCTCAAGGTGGTGCTTCCCAGAGGGTTTGTTCCCTCCTCCTTGCCCCCTGATGTTTATCACTGATCCTTCTGTGTGCTGCCTGGAAGTGAAGGATTATGAGAGTGAAAAGCACTCTTCTGATTTCTGGCTAAGCTTCACTACAACACACACACCGTGCATCTTACTGAGGAAGTGGCCTTCATCAATTTGCTGTCATCTTGATAGAATGCTCTCACAAGAATCTATCTCTACCTTTCCCTAGGATATGCCCCCGACACCATCCCATTCTGTAACCTTGAGAGTTCATAAGGTAGGACTGTTTGAATCTATCTCTGCCTTTCCCTAGGATATGCCCATGGCACTGTTCCATTCTGTAACCTTAAGAGTTTATATAGTAAGAGTGTTTATGATTTTTCCACCTGTTGTGAAACCTGAGCATATTTTTGAAGAAATAATCAGTGTAAATTTCTGCCACATCTATAGCCCTGGTCTAGCCCACATCCTCACACTAACTAATCTCTGCATCCAGGAATACAGGGACATTTTCATCAAATGCTCTTCTTACTGTGTGCAGTAATACCTGGCCTCAAGTCAGTAATGGTGTGTTGCTTCTTTCAGTAAGCATCCCTGAGCACCATCCTTCGGTTGTTTGCTTTTCTCCCTTACTTCTCTGATTCAGTAAATGGTAATTGTTAATTTATATAGTGCTCAGCATTTTTTCCTTGTAAGAGCTAGATAGTCTCAGGTTCCCAGCATCTTCAGGATGAACCAAAAGCCCTGTGTTCTACAAACTACTTTTTTTTCTTATTTGTAATATCACTGAAATATTTTCAATGATGTTTATAATCATTGAACTCAATATACTTACATAGTTATAACTATTGTGGTATATTTACTTGGAATGATATATATTCCATAATTTATTTTATTTGTCTTCTACTCATGGGCATTCTGGGTTTATTCTTTTATTTGCTTTTATGTTTGCTATTCTTTAAATTTTTTTTGTGTCTAAGTGTTTTGTCTGCATGTATGATTGTATACTACCATGTGAGTGCCTGGTGCTTGCTTGCAGACTCCAAAAAATGACATCTAATCTTCTGAAACTAGAGCTACATATGGTTGCGAGTCACTACATGGGTAGTGGAAACCCAACTCAGGACCTATGCAAGAGCAACCAGTACTCTTAATGACTGAGATATCTTTTTAGCTCCTGCTATTATGTTTTTGCAATAATTTCTCAAATATTTATGAGAATTAGTCATGGTGATGTAAGCCACCTGGAGCACAAGATAGGTGGCTAGATTTATATGATTCTTTCCTATATATCCAGCTTCTGGTATAGTTGCTGATAGATAGCTCAAAACTCAAGGTGAATAGAAATTACTCATGTTATAATTATGAAATATACATACTACATACTCAACCCATTCAGTATAGCAATTACTTAAACATAATACTGTAAGTGGTAGTTTTATAGGAATGGCCCCCATGGACTCATGTCTTTGAATACTTGGACCATAAGGAGTTGCACTATTGATAGATGTGGCCTTGTTTGAGAAAGTATGTCACTGTGGAGGCAGATTTCCAGGTCTCCTATGATCAAGCTATGCTCATAATGACACAAGTCTTTTCTTGCTGTCTGAGGATCAGGATGTAGAACTCTCAGCTCTATCTCCAGTACCATGTTGGCCTGTATGCTGCCATGCTTTCCACCATGATAATAGACTAAACCTCTGCAACATCCCAAATTAAATGTTTTCCTTTATAAGACTAGTCTTGGCCATGTTGTTTCTTCACAGCAATGAAGTCCTAACTAAAATACTGTATATGATAGTGTTCAAAAAATTGCACCTTAAACCACTACAGTACATACAATATTGTGATGTTTTTTAACTGAAGATGAAGTTTCATTCCAATAAGTCTACTAAATTTGGAAATACAGCAAGTCACCATGCATTTGAAATATCTAATCTATCTAACATCATAGGTGATACTATGGTACATGGTATGGAGTTTCAATTATTTATCCTCATAAATATACTGATGGAACCTGTGGCTTGCTACCATTGCCCAACGTCATGGTAGAGTACCTTATCATCACTAGCCCTGGGAAAGATTCAAATTCAGAATTCAAATAGGTTTCTAATGGATGTATGTCATTTTGTGCTATAACAAAGTCTTGCCAATATATACAATGAACTACCCCATGTCAAGGACTGTTAGTACACTGTTAGTACAATTGAATTGTATCTCTTCAAAAAGGTAAAGTTCCTGCCTTGGTACTAATGAATGACTTTATTTGGAAAAATAATCTTTGTAGATAAAATCAAATTAAGATGAGATCATCAGAGTGGGTCATAATCCAATGTGACCAAAGTCTGTGTAAGAAAATCAAGAGCCGATAAATCAGAGAGACACATAAGGAGCCAGTTATATGACAATCCAGAGCAGGAATCGGTACTAAGATTTCTATTACAATGTTTGATCCTGGATAGGCTAAGCAAATATTTGTTTAACTTAGGATAAAAAGGCCACTCTAAAGATGAGTGTCATCATTTCGTGACTTGAGTCTCAGACTGAAGGGAAGTGGAAGGAAGGGGTAGTAAGTGGAGAACTAACAGTTGTCACCCTCTGATACTGGCTGTGCATGCAGTGTGGTCACCTGTCTCCATCCTCTTCTGAAACACGTTCAGTTCCGATGCTACTCTCAGCCTGTGAGCCAATAGCAGCCTTTCCTCTGCTAAGTCATTTATTGTTTGATTATTTTTGTCCTAGCAATGAGAAAGGGATTGGAGTGTGCATATAAATATCAAGAGTCCATGGAAAGTAGACTGCAGCTGAAACCCAGGATGGGGGCTGTGGAGGAAAAGCAGTCATTTGGAGAGAATTGGCTTTCCCATGCACTGGCATCTCTCCATGTCACCAAGAAGCCACATGATGACTGTGGCCAGCAGCCAGAGAGTTGAAATCTCATGGTCAAGTAGCACATAGAAGGACCGTCATATCTAGGAACGGCAAAGCTTCCACACACAAGATGAAGACGCTGGAAGAAACTGTAACTCTTCTTAGCTTACATCTCTAAATGACAATCCTTACTGGCACTAGAAAATTGTGTACGTGAAAATGCTGAGGCAGCATGATTGGTTTTGCAAGATTATTTTTAACTGTCATATAATAAAGTCAAGTAGGTACCATGAGTAGCATTATTCAAAAAAGAAAGTATATACAATAGAGAGATAGCTTAGCAGTTAAGAATTCTTACTGTTCTTCCAGAAATGAATGGTTTGTTTTCCAGTGCATGGTGGCTCACAGTCCTCTATAACTCCAATCAGGTACCTGACATTCTCTTCTGAACTCTACAGGCACTGGGCATGAATGTGTACCACACACACAAATACAGGAAAACACATATAAATGAAATAAGAAATTTTAAAATCTACTTCTTAAAGAAAATTATACAGCTATGAGTTTAATCTAAAAGGATGAAGGATGAAGGCTGGAGATTCAGTACAATGGGAGAGTGCTTGCTTGTGAAGCCTTGGTTCAATCTGATTGACTATAAACAGAAAGAAATGAAGACAGACAAGAATATGAATAATGTGTAGTATAGAAAAGTAAATTTAAGAAAAAAATCAAGATTTCTGAAAAGAGCCATGCAGCAAATTTCTACCCTATAGAAGAATCAGAGCAGGCTACCAGAAGCAACAATCTATGTCATATGTCATCTTACCTCTGAAATGTCAGAGGCCCATAGTTGCCCTATGCTATTTAGTTAATATTTGCATAAACACAAAGCCCTGGGATCAATACCAGCTACTACTTTGGGTTTTCCTTCACACTTATTTGAAATAGGTTGTTTTCTTTTTAAATATAGAATTATAACACTAGATTTTTTCATAGTTTCAGGTTCTTGTTCACATTAGCAGTGTCAAGAATGGGTTCCATTTCATGGGGATGGCTTTAAATATAACTTTAAAAAAATGGTTCTCTCTCTCTCTCTCTCTCTCTCTCTCTCTCTCTCTCTCTCTCTCTCCCTTCCTTCCTCCCTCATTCTCTCTGTGCACTCATGTCCTTTCTCTCTACCGTCCATGGTCCACTCTTTCCTCCTCCCCATGGTGACTTCCCTGGCCTTCTTCCTTGGGGCCAGTGAACTTGCCCACCCAAGAGCAGCTTCTCACTGAACCGCCATTTAATATAATCTCTTTTTTTTTTTTTTTTTTTTTGAGTGCTTGGTTACTCCCATAGCATTTGTGCCACTATTGCACCGGAGTATCTTGCAGGCTGGTCACAGTAATAGAGGTTATAGCATTTGTAGCTGTGTGAAATTGATAGTTAACTTTCCTCCAGTATCACACAGAATATCTTCCAGTAGCATGAACTCCAGGCATATGGGTGAAGGTTACACTTGGGCACCCACTCAACTTCACCACATTCGATTATATAAATAAATGTTGCTCTCAGCAATAGGGCCTTACCATCAGACTGTGGAAAGTAACCAATAACCTTGACAATAGCCTGTGATGTGTGAATGGGAGGTCTATTGGAGATCCCTTTGTCCAGTGACTCAATAAGATGTAGTCAATTCCTGGCATGAGGGTTTGACTTTGTGACATATGATGTCTTGTTGGAGTAATGGTTCCCCCATTATATGATGATCCCATTAAGTTCCTTTTGTATGCATAGATAGGAATAACTCCTAATGACTTATTGCTGGACCTGTAGACCAGTGTATTGAACAACCTGTATCAAAGAATCTTCTTATTGAAATGGAAGGAAATTATCAGAGACCTACAACTAGGCAATAGAGAGAGAGAGAGTAAGATACTTTGGAGCACTCAGTCTTAGTTGGTATGCTTTCATCAGCTGTGTCCCCTCAGAGATCAGGGATTTGTGTGGAAGAGGAGAGAGAAAAACTGTAAAAATCAGAGGTGGTAAAGGACTCCCACGAAACATTGTCTTAGACACAATATAGACACAAACGGATGATGTGTATATGAACTGACAGAGACTATAATATGCTGCCTGTACATTTCCAAGCCAAATAAAATTCCAGCATTGGAAAAGGCAAGTATACATAAAGTATCACCCCAGCCAAGAGGTTATTTGCAACTGATAACTGCTGGGAAAGAAAAAAAAGTCTTTTCTAATGGAGTGTCACTGGGTGCATACACACACACACACACACACACTCACACACACACACACACACATCTGTCTGTATGTATGTATGTGTGTGTATGTATATGTGCATGTATGTGTGTATATATGTATATGTGTGTATGTATGTATGTGTGTATGTTTGTGTGTGTGTATATGTAAGTATATATGTATGTGTGTATATGTATGTATATGTGTGTATACATGTGTGTGCATATATGTAAGTATATATGTATATGCATATGTATGTGTGTGCATGTATGTATATGTGTGTATACATGTGTGTGCATATATGTAAGTATATATGTATATGTGTATGTATATGTGTATGTGTGCATATGTATGTATACATGTGTGTGCATATATGTGTATATGTGTGTGTGTGTATATGTATGTATGTATGTATGTGTATATGTATATGTGTGTGTAAGAATGTTTGTATGTATGTAATCTAGGAAAGTCTCCAGGACCAGTAGTTGGCCTACATAAAGTAAACTCCATGTTTTTCCTTTTGTCTTATTGGTTTTTTTGATCTTCATATTTTTAGAGAGAGGGAAAGGGAGAGAGAGAACATGAAAAGAAGTGAGTAAGGAGGTGGGTTGGAAACAGAAGAAGTAGGAAGAAGAACACGATCGAAATATATTGTACGACAATCTCTTTAATTAAAAAATATAAAAATATATAAACATAAAGGAAAGAAGCTCAGCATGGTATTGTTTGACTTCATTCACATCACATAAGAAGCTGAGGCAGGAGGATGATGAGTTTGAGGCCAGAGTTATATAGGTAATCTTGTCTCAGAAAGTAAAAGACAACAGCAAAAAAGGAAAGGAAGGAGACTGTTATGATAATCATGTAGTCACTCTATTTTTGGTGTGCTATGTTTAAATCATTTACTCCCCTCCCTTTCCTGCTCCAACAGCCTCTTTTACCTTCCTCACTCTTGGGTCCACGAGCTATTTATTAAAAATCATTATTATTATATAAATAAATAAATGGTACAACCAAGCAGATGAATGAATGAATAAATAAGTAAATAAATAATAAATAATGCAACCTGATAAGTCTGTTTAATGTTGCTCACGTGTGTGTGTTTTTAGGGCTAAACACATGATATTGAATAACTATTAGGGGCTCCATCTCTAGGGAAGACTGTTTTTTCTTTCTCTCAGCATTTATCAATTGTCTGTAGCCTTTTCTCTGGGGGCTGGGGCCTTTACTACTCCTCTATAGGGATATTTTCTTCACTTTTGTTCTTTACTATTTTTCTTCAGATACTATGAGTGGGGTTCACTGTAAAGACTCTACATTGACTTCAACAAATGAGCTTTTCTAACTTGGTCCAGTTCACAGCCTTCTCCTGTCCCTTACCCACAAAACTGTTGCTTTTATCATACGGTTTTGTTAGCATTGTTTACTCAGTCAATAAAAAAGTTAACATATTAATTAAAGAAATGGCAGGTATTTTAGTATTAACTATCTGTATTAGTCCATTCTTCCCTCAGATAACATTTCTAAGAATGATTTATGGGTGCTTCTGTTAAAACCTTAAAATATAAGATTGGTGTATTTTTACATTTTTAAAATCAAAATGTAACATCACATTAAAATCTTACATACACACAAACTGCATCTGAAGTCTTCTAGGTTAGGTGTATATAGAGTAAATGGACTAGGGCATGCAGGAAAACAATATTGTAATCCATACAAACGTTGTGGACCACCTTGTACATATTCCCATATGTACATGTGGACCAAGATGAGAGGCCTTTCTGTTGTACCCGCCACAACTGCTAAAATCTAGTTGTGTCTTAATCCCAAAGCCATGTGTCTCTGTTAGACTGCATCTAATGAAAGATAACTTATTCTACACTGAAATAAATACGCTGAGCCATGTGTCCTGGGTTCTGAATGCTCATAGGAAGATTGTAATTTTTTTTTGTTTGTTTTATAGCAACTTCTTAGTGTCTCTTTAGATCAAAGATTCACCTATAGCATATCAAAATTCTCCAGCACTTTAATAGAAAAGAAGTATCAGACCAGTCTAAAATTTACTGAAAATATACAAAAGACCAAGAGAAGAAAATGAAGCCCATTGTTATTACAACCAGCAATCTTGGATTTGAAGTAGCTGAATAATATGCTCAAAATAGATTTTTATCAACTTTATAAAGTTTAATATATCATAAACATTAGACCTACAAATGATTATGCAATAGCTAAGATGCGGGCCTTTTTATAAGGTTAAAGGACAGCTTTATTTTAGGATATGAAGAAGACAGACAACCTTGAATAGTCAAATTGTAAAAGGATCAAAAATATCCTGATGTCTTTGAAGTTTTGGATCCCATTTTGAATGTATTTAAAAGGAGTTTGCAAGTGGTTGAATAGAAGATTCGTAAACTGGAAGATGTTTCTATGGCTGAAAACCAAGAAGGGAGTGCCCAGAGTAAGGTAAACAGAGTTACAAATGCTGAAAAGAATGTGATAGATAGTCAGAGAGAGAGAGAGAGAGAGAGAGAGAGAGAGAGAGAGAGAGAGAGAGAGAGAGAGAGAGAGAGATGATAGATACATACATAGATAGAAAGATGATAGAGATGGATAGACAGATATATAGATAGATAGACAGATACATAGATAGATAGATAGATAGATAGATAGATAGATAGATAGATAGATAGATAGATAGATAGATAGATAGATAGATGATAGATACATACATACATACATAGATATATACATACATAGAGATGGATGGAGGGATAAATAAATGGATAGATAGATATTGGGAGTGAGTCTCTCCATGTTAAAAAGTTTGACATATGCATATTAGAGTCCATAAATAAATGAGAAAATAAAGTAGAATGAATATTTAAAGAGACTGGTACTTATTAAGAACATTGCAATCTAAACAATTTATGTAAAATAAATACAAAAAACTATCTGATTACAATTTCCAAAGAATAAGAAAGCACATGAAGATGCAGCCAATCACACGACAGTGGAGAGATCCAGGGATCAAAACTTTAAAGCAGTGAGGGGTAGAGGTGGCCCTTCGTTGTCCCATGGGTCTCCAGGAAACACTGTGCTGCAAGAAAGAGCAAAGTCCCACAGAGCTGGAAATCTGCACCTTAGCAATGAGGGGAAATGCTGACATTTTCAGAAATGAGATCATCGTGTGTTTTTGGTAAACCCACAGAAGGAATAATCAGCACACAATCACTGAACAACTATTCACAGATGAAGGAAGCCATCCTACCCACAGAAACACAAAGCAGAATCTAAAAGGAAAAAGAAGTGCAAATATTTCAGAAAATTCCTTCAAGTATCAACTATTTGGATGACCACAAAGTCCCATGGTACTAATGGGAACATAGATCCAAAGCTTATAGAGATAAAACAGCGGAGCAGCGTTGTTGAGCTATTCTAGAAATCAAGGCTTTAGCTTTGCCTACAACTGATAGAAAGATGGACTTGTTAAAAAAAGAATAAATCAAAGAAGCATATTTAGCTTCTAGACTTCGATATCTAACAAAATCATGGACACAATCTGTGAGCATGACAAAGCTACATGACAACCGGCTTCACACCCTGAGAGCGACTGGATTAATACAAATAAACGTAAAGAATTAAAAGTAAAAGAAATAAAATACACCACTGAATATTTTCTATCTTCTTTATAAAATTTAATTTTTAGTTTTAATAATATAATTAACTACTATTGATCTGATTACTAATAAAGATGTTCAGAATGTAATCTGTATGTTTCACTTCAGGAAGAATTAAATGATATCCAAATGGACACGTTAAGAAAATACAGGGTGAAAAAATAAGGGTATGTCATTATTAATGTAAGTAAAGAAAATAATAAAGTGAAGTCCAAGTCCCAGTAACACCTGAAGGTGCTGAAAATAACTGACTCTACAAATGAGGGGTGGGGGGGATGGAGGGATGGCTCAGTGGTTAGAAGCACTGACTTCTTCTTCAGAGGACCCAGGTTCAATTCCTAGCACTCACATTGCAGTTCACAACCATCTGTAACTCTGGCCCAATGGGCTCTGTTGATGGAACATTTCAATGTATCAAAAAAACAAAAACAAAAACAAAAACAAAAACAAGCACCTATGATTAACTTTGAAAGCTTAGTAATTGACCTCCCAACTTCATGGCAGGACTTTTCTTTGAAAGATATCCATTAGTGATTCCAGAAGGGAAGTTGTTGGCTTAAATTTTTCCCAACCCTGCTTTTGATAACAGTTCTTAAATGCTCTAACCTCCTTCTAGCCCATCACCCACCAGAGGTAGTGGAAAAGAAGTTAGTAGGATTCAGGGAAGTGAACCTACTTAGAAATTGTTCTTTGGAGCAAATCCCACCTGCATTGTCAGGAAATCAACACTTCAGTTCAAAGGTCAGGGGCAGCAACTCGATCCACTCATAAATACTTCACTGATACTCCAGCATTCCAGTTCAGTAGTGTCAGGATGGCAGCAGTGGTGGTGACCTAGCAGGAACAGCCTGCTCCCTCCGGCTGTAGGGGGTGTAATGGCCTCCTTTTGCTTCCACAAGTATCAGACATATGTGTGTGTGCATGCATACCTCTTTATATGTGTTCATATACTTGAACACACACATATAATAAAACTAAGTCTCAATAAAGTGGTGTGTGTGTGTGTGTGTGTGTGTGTGTGTGTGTGTGTGTGTGTGTGTGTGTGTGTGTGTTGTACATATGGAGACCGGAATGGGGTATCGGTGTTCCCTCTGTTGCTTTCTTCCTTATTCTTTTAAGACATGCCTTTCACTAAGCTAACTGCTCTGCATTTCAACTAGGCTGGCTAGCCAGTAAGCTCCCAAGATCCTCCTGTCTTCATCCCACAATGTTAGTGTTCCATGCCTGGCTTTTCACATGGGTGCCAAACTCAGATCCTCATGCTTACATACCAAACACTCTGACCTACTGACCATCCCTCCAGCTGCAAGGTTCTCCAATCTTAACCCCACCCCCACCCCCAATGTAGTGCCTTTCTGATATAAAATCATGTTTCCTCATGGATCTGTAAAGATTTTCTCAGTGGGCAGTCACAGCTGCAAGGGATGCAGATATTGAAACGATTGCTTCCACTCTGTCGGGCATCAGCTCTTTCAGATCTTGGGATCTCTTCTGTGGAAAGAAGGCAGTGATGCTTCTGAGTTAGTCTCTTACTTTACAGGCTTGCCCCAAGACCCAAAGGAGCTGGGAGCTGGGATGTGTGTGGAATCCCTGGAGGACTGTGAGTTCAGGCAAGTCCAGGCTACACAGACCTTGCATCGAACAAGCAACAATAATAAAAATAAACAAATAAATTATAAGCACAACCTGTTATACTTGCTGGAGGATACTGGCCAGAAGTATGGTATCACATCTCCGTGCATGCCACACTTCCTGCATGCCAGCAGAGAAGTAGACGATATAAAATCATGCTAAAAGACCAATAGCGGTAGCTGAGGGACTCTCTCATGTCGGAAAGCCAACTCAACCTGCATACTGTTCTTTTGTCCGAGTATTATGTATACCTGGCTCCTGTCCAAACACGGTAGAGGTGATCAGAGGATGGGACGCTTGGCTGGAAGATCTGACACAGGCAGGGCCTCTTTTCCCCTCCCCTCCCCTCCCCTCTTTCTCTCCGCAACCCCACCCTCTTGGGCTCTTCCCTTCCTGCCCAAGTTCCCCAGCTCTGCCAGCACCACAGTGACAATATGAGATATCGCATCTGAAGAAGCACAGCCAAATATTTGATTTGGACGACGGCACTGAAGATGCCTCATCACAACTGTGGGTGCCCAGATTACCAACGCCTTGCTCTTGGCGGCGGCACATGCTACAGTGAGTACAAACTGCACGGAAGAGCGCGTTACAACACGGATGGAAGAGATCCCAAATGGCTGATGTGCAGTGTCTTGTTTGGAGAAGAGCTCGCTGATGAGGGATAAGCTGAAGAGGCAAGAGGCTGTTGTTTTTCCTGTCAAGGCAAATGGTACTAAGAATATGGCAAGCGCTTTTAAGATTTTTTTCCTCCCTTTCCTTACTTGGATTCAGAAACGCTTGGCGATGAGATAAGATTGCTGTTCCTGGGGGGATCACGATGGACTTGCCGTGACTCTTACCCTCTCCTGGACATAGGGCTTGGCTTCCTCTCTGTTGGTCTCCCTAGTAACAACTGCAGATCGGGCAAGGACATGCAGTTCTCGGCCGTTTCCAATACCCTCCTATGTACAATCTCAACTGGATTGAATCATGAGTCAAATCAGTGAACAGAGCAAAATAGGCTGAAAGAATATCGTCTTCTGTTTGCAGTGTGGGAATAATAACTCCCCAATGCGCTGCACAAAGATCCAGGACTCCTGAAAGAAGCTCTGCAGGCACCATCAGTCAGAGACCCGTGCCATCTGAGTAAAAGCACAGTGGGCTCTTGTTACTTGAGGTTTTGCTTCCCACAGCTCTAGCTAACTATGATCTGTAAATAGGAAATGGAGAATCCCAGGAATAAATAATCCATAACTTTGGAAGGATGCACTACTCACCACTCTGAAGACAATGGAGAAACCTCAGGCCACCCTGTCCAGGACATGAAGCACTACTTTATCCAGCATACTGTGTGTATCTGATGCCCCTAGGTTGGTCACTTAGTAGGTTTCTTGCTTAGCAGACTGACTGGCACTGTAATGTTTGTGTACCACTAAGCCCTGTGCCCTGTGCTTTACAGAGCACAAAGGGCAAATTTGTTCTGCGTGTTATTTTGTTGTTCTTTAAGCTGCTGTGCATGGTCAGGCACTCCTAGGAGTCTGGAACACACTACTCTCAATTTAAACAAAGCGAATTTCTACTGGAAATATATCAAATCTTTCCAGATTTGGAGTTTTTGTGGTAATTTGAAGTTGAAGAGACACATTTAAATGCGAAATCAGTGAGGCCTTTGTCATTACATACAGAGACCACACGCTCAGCATATTAATCATTTAAGAACAGAAAGGCATGCATGCATCAGTGCACACATGTGACAAGTCCACATTTCATGTCTTCAGTTAGTGTGTTTGCACACACACACACACACACACACAGAGGTATATGTATGTGAAAACTTGTTTATATATATATATAAGTTGAATTCTTAGAGTAATCTGGAAAAAGGACCAATGTGCTTTTGTGTGCTATGTGCTTCAATAGGCTTAATAGCTTTCTATTGACTTGAATATCCTGCCCTCAAAAAAAAAAAATCATCATATGAGAGAACTCTAGATAAAATGCTTCTTGTATTCACTCATCTGTTATCCCTGTGCTAATCATGCCAAGGTCATGGGTTCAGTCCCCAGGTGGGCCATTTACATTTGCTTTGCTCCAAAGCACCAAGTTGCACTTCCAACCCCACAGTGTACACTGATGAATGTGTGCCACACAAGGTTTGGGGATTACAGTGTGAGCTATGGAATTAGACTCCATAGATCCAAAACCTACCTTTCTAATTCTTATAGGTGTGATTTCCAGTCAGTTGCTCAACATCCTGAAGGCTCCATCTCTATATTCAACTGGAACAATAAGCATCCTTACCAGGCCAAACTGGAAACTAAAGGATACCACACAGAGCAGAGCTGACTCTGAGCAGTCTCTAAGTACATCATAAACAAAATTTCTCTGGAGGAAGAATGAGAGACTGGAGCTTGGTAGATATGCTGGCAATGTTCATGATTTGGGTCAAGAAAACCAAAGCATTACTTCGAGTGAGTCACGTATACTGCCTTTACTGATCTTGAATCAGGATCAGATTTGAAATTTTGTGATCATGAGTCTGAAAATCAGTTCCCCGGAAATTCCAAACTAACTTACTTCTCAATTTTCTCCCTCCTCATTCTTCCAGAAATGTATTCTGCAACTTTATGTTCTACTCAACCGTTTGTTAAAATGTGAAATAAAAAAAAAAAAAACGTGGGTTAATTTAAAAATGTATGCAGTCATGGCTGAGCATGGTGGTGCATGTCTTTAACACCAGCACTTGGGAGGCAGAGAGAGGGACTGGATACTTTATATGTTGATCGTTTTCACTTGCTTCTGCCCTGGACACCATATCTTCTTCTGCAACTTCACTGGTTCCCTCTGAAGACAGACTCTAGCACGTCCACTAGGATATAGTGTCGACTTGAGTTAAGTCATCCAGAGCCATAATTCCCAGCCTGGTCTACAGAGTGAGTTCCAGGACAGCCAGGGCTACACAGAGAAACTCTGTCTCGAAAAAAAAAAAAAAAAAATTACGTTAAATCTGTAAACATAAAACTAGCAATTCTAAATGCTTTCCAGACACGAATGTATTATTGCCTCTGTAAGTTCCCTGGTGCTAAAATACGGTTTAGATTCCCATTGTAGATTGCTGAAAGCTTTAATGTCCTTGGCTTTTCTGTCTTTCTTTTCCCTGAGTTCATTAACCTATTCCTTCACTCTGAAGCTACATATCTACAATGCTTTACTTTTCTCGGGTTTCTGATCTCTTCCCTATAGCAATCAAGGTCACTCATAAAGAAGACTTCAATATGTTTAAAAAGTAGGGGAAAATTACAATCTTCCCCGACCTTTGCTCATTTCTTCACAGAAAAATATCATCTGAAGGAATGTGGTTCCCTGCATTAAAAGTATTCATTCTGTGGTTAGATACAATGTAGGCTAGTCTTAGAAACAAAGTCTTGGTGGGACCTAGACTCCTGAAGAACATTCTAGGAATTTGTTTTATCTAAAGGGCGTGAATTATGCTCACATTGATGCTCATTTTGTGTTCCTTAACTAAACTTTCCACAGCCTGTAAAAACCTGCCCTCCACATGTTCCGTAGCCATCCTTTTCTTGAGGTTTCTCTTTAATCCTTAGAATTTTGCTTCTTTAACGTGAACTAGAGCCTCTAGTCACTGTCCCTGTGATAAAGTCATGCCAGAGGCTTAGCTTTTCATCTGATTTTAAAACAGCAGAAACCTCAGATCAGGACACAGTGAGCATTTATGAAAAACTTGTATCTGTTGAAACACTAAATACGCCCCTGCTTACTACTGGGGCAATTCCCACAATTCGTATTAAGTCGAGATTGTAGAAATAAATAAGTAAATAAATAAATAAATAAATAAATCCAATGGAAGCTATTGCTTAGTGAGTTGCTGGCTATTCCTCTCAAAGGTTTTCCTGGTCATTGAAACGAAACCTAAAATATAGTGTATCCAGGGTGTAGGACTTAGTAACCATGCAAAAGAACACATACAGCTCACCTGAGGGGAAACCCTGGCCCTCCTTCTTCCTTTAGCTCAAGATTTGCTATAACATGGCAGAAAGCACTGAAGGCATCACCCACCAAAAATAACCATGCTGAGATGCAGTATGCCTATTTGAAGAGTGCTGGAGAATAACAGCAGAACCAGATGCGGGGGCAGCACCTCTTCCTGCTGCCTTTGCCTACAGAGCTTGGTTTCAGTGCTCATCCCCCACTGAGGGTTTGCCTAATCCTGGAGGCATAACCATCTAGGAACCCAGGAACATACTAATGAAAGTCTGCGTTTGCAGAGAGAACAACATGATGTTAATTTGAAGCTTAGAATAAGAGAGGAATCTGCACAAATCAACACCTTTCCTACAGTTCATTTTAGCCTGGGCCACAGTTGTGGATCAGGCTTCTTTTTGCAGCTGCTATAGAGAGAATCCTCTCCTAGTTATCAACCTCAGTTTTCAACTGGCAAAGGATGTCCAGGGCAAAAAAAAATGCATAAACAAAAAGTACTTCCTGGTGAACCATGGTGTGGAGGAGACCATGAAGCTGCAGGGAAGACAGTAGAGCTTCTCTTGAGAAGGACCGACTGCTGGAAAGAGGATTCCAAGTATGTGGGGAGCCAGAAGGCGAGAGCTGCTGAGGATATGTGCTCTGAGTCCTGGGTAGCTCAAGTAGCTATGTGTGTTCTCCTGGCTACAAGGCACCTGCCAAATGTGCTGCTGAATAAATAACAGGAGATGAAAAATGTGTTAAGTGCCAGAGGAGAGGAGACGAAGAATTTAAGAACCTATCCAGCCCCATTTCAAGCTGGAGAAAGAGAAGAACTGGGAAAAAGATAAAGAAATCCTTAGAATTGCAAAGGAGGGGGAGGAAGCGGAGGAGAGTGGGACCGGCATTTACCATGGTAAGCTTTCTCCTTGCCACCGTGTGTTGAAATGATCGTCTTGCTGACTTATTTCTCTCCGCATCTGGTTCTGCTGGTATTCTCTAGCACTCTTCAAATAGGCGTACTGCATCTCAGCATGGTTATTTTTGATGGATGATGCCTTCAGTGCTTTCTGCCATGTTATAGCAAATCTTGAGCCAAAGGAAGGAGGGCCAGGGTTTCCCCTCAGGTGAGCTGTATGTGTTCTTTTGCATGGTTACTAAGTCCTACACCCTGGATACTATTTTTTAGGTTTCCTTTCAATGAGTACAAAGGCAACACACAAATGACAGCTGGGGAATCAACATTCCAGAGAAGATCCAACTTCAGAAAATCAAATGGTTAAAATTTATACAATAAGAACAACAAATTATAAGTCCATCATACATTTAACTATGAGGAAGAAGATTTGAAACTGAGCCACAGACACCCGACATGACAAATGAACAAGGGGTATGAACAAGAGTCGGCTTTTAGTTCTGGTTTGAAATTGCTACTGATAGGCTCCGTTTTGTGAGATTTTTGTTAAGGGTTTGGGGAAGAGATGCTTTCTGCCCTTCAAAGAAAAAACATGGTTTTACTTTTCTCGTTGCTGTGCTCAAATATAAACAAAAACAATGTGAGGAACGAAGGGTTAAATTTTACTCACTGTTCAAAGGAACACAATAGGTCACAGCTGAGAAGGCAAAGAGTAAGCATCCAGCAGCTATGGGATCGGGGCCCATCTGTGTGGCTTCGGGTAGCAGAGAGATCGTGGATGCTCAGCTGGATCTCTGCCTTTCCCCCCTTTATCTATCCACAGACTCACGGGATGGCACCACCCACATTCACAGTGGAAGCTCACTCATCGCTGCACCCTGTGAACACCCGTGGGTGTTTCTTAATCCAATCAAACTGACAATTGAGAATAACCAAGGGATTATTCTTTCTGCAGTAGATTGCCACATCACTAGGAGTCCTGAGACTCAAGATGCTCCTGGCCAGTGCATGATGCCATTCAGAATCAAGGTGTAAGAACTAGGGTTCTGTGAGCAAAAGCGGTACTTGGATTACCCATGGTCTGTGTGGTAGGGAGCTTGTAGCTGAACGGAATGTGAAGGCATCATGCCTAAGTCCTTTCTTCAGAATCTCTTTTGTCTTAAGTATATTGATTTCCCTGTGACCATGACTTTACATAATATAATCATTAGACCTTCACCTTATAGGCAGGAAACAGAAGAGAGGGAAGGACAATTATAAGAAAATTATGCATCAGGGACTTTCTTATTTTTGTAAAAAAAAAATATTGTTGGGATGTGAATGGTATGGTATTATTTCTTGCTTTAATTCTTACTAATATCCGTTGGGATAGCAGTCCATCCTTTATATACAGCCTGGTGTAATTTTGAAAGCCCACCTTGTCGATTAAATTAATTAAAACGTCAAAATTATTTTTATTAATTAAGGACTGATGATGAAGATGGTGGTGGTGATAAGGATGGTGGTGATGCTGATGATTTCCTCCTTGAACAACAGCACTGAATGCTGAAACACAACATGGCTTGGTCAAAGGTAGAGTGGTAAGTCATGAGAGAAATAAAAAGATGTCACCATTGAAGCTTGCGTCATATTAAAAATTATCCCCATGGCAGTTTGTAATAAAAAAGAGGACAGTAGATTTCCAGACAGACGAAGCCTATCAGTCCCCCACACAGCACACAGGTGCACATGGATAACAGAAACCCTCCTCCTCCCATCCCTGAAAGCAGCCCCTTTGCTCAATTTCCTGGTCTTCAGCTGCCTGAGTTTTCTCTGCTATGAGCGCATTCTTCAAGTGTACATATTTTCTACTCTTCCCAGCACATTCCCCAGCACTTCACCTAGGAATATTCAAAAAGAATATCCATTTCCCAAGAACGTCAATCCCAGCTTCAGATATGGCTCAGGTTCTTCTCTCAGCGGTGCTTGTGTCTTAAGGATTTTCATATTACTTCATAATATTTCATATGACTGGATGGACTATCATAGAGAGAAGTGTACTTAACAGCATTTAGAAATGTCCACTTTGACTTAATTGTTTCCAATGAGGATCTGAATGGAAGAAGTGAACCTTAATGTGATATAAGGAAAGACATCAATTTCCAACCAGGTGGTAGGAAATTATCCTTAGAAATGTTCCTATAACAATAACCCAGTATCTACTGATGGTATATAACAAATGGCGCCCTACACAGACAGCTGGCATTATAGGGAAGAAGTGTGATCCTGTGGAACTCAGAAGTCTTTAAGTTGGTTGCTTAAAGGGTAGGTGTGTGCTGCTGTTTTACTGGCTACACTACTACTGTCTTCTTTGTTCCAACAAAAATGAGAGGCAAAGCTACTTAATGAAGGAATGCTTTAAGCTGGCTCTTTGACTGGGAAATGATACAGCCCATCGTGCTGAGAATGTGATCACTCAGAGCAAGACATGGCGTCCAGAGCCAATCGGTAGAGCGAAGAGGAGCAGGAGAGCGGAGAGGAGCAGGAGAGCAAAGAGAAGCGAGGAACTTTACCATTTACCTAACTGTTCCCTCCCCCCTCTTTCTGATCAGTTTAGGATCCCAGACCAGTGGATGAGGTCACCCATTTCAGGGTGGGTCTTTCTTCCTTCATCCATAAAACCTCTAGACAAACACTCTTAGATACAAACACAAAGCTGTGTTTTCAAAATGACTCTAAATCCGGTTAATTTGAAAATGAATATAAGCTATCACAAGGGTAGGGCACTATATATTTAGTTTCTGGTCTAGAATTATGTCAAATGATCTGACTTCCCTTTGTAGAATTTGTATTATACA
This sequence comes from Uromys caudimaculatus, assembly GCA_028551405.1. NCBI lineage: Eukaryota > Metazoa > Chordata > Mammalia > Rodentia > Muridae > Uromys > Uromys caudimaculatus. Next base: position 2,543,394 of record CM052709.1, read on the forward strand.
TGTACTTGAGGTATTAACTGTAGAGATTTTCTTTGAAGTCTTACTTTGCCTCTTTATGCTAGTATTAATTTCCTGTGTTGTGCAGGGACATTCTACCTTACTGTAATCCCATCATCCATCCTCTCTTTGACATCCATACTTTTAACCTTAAGTCTAAGACATCATTGCCCTGATCAGTGTTTCTTTGTTTTTATGTTATAGTAGTGTGAGATCTTCTGTCTAAGTCTTCAGTTCACTTTGAGTTGACATTTTTACCCAAGGGCCTTATCTCTCTGCATATAGGATAGCCAACATTCTTTGCCTATAGCGTAGGAATGGCAATTTTTCTGAAAATCAACTGACAACAGAAACAAGGGTTCATCTGTGAGAAAGAAAACAGAAACTTAATGTTAGACCTCAGTTATGAGCACAGAGAAATTTCTAAGTCAGTGAGTAGATGAGGAAACAGCAAACAAAGTTTCTTGGTGGGTGATCACTAGAGCGTAGTCCTATCTGTGAGGAGAGGTGAGTAATTCAGAGGGAAAAGACCTCGACCTGGCTTCCTGAATGTACGTGCTGGGCCCCAGTCCCAACTCTGGCAATATGCGTTCAGTGAAACCACAAAATTTTCAGAGTGCCTCTGTCTCATTTCATAAAATAAAAAATAAGTAGTAGTCATGAATTTCATTAAAATAAGATGCTGCCATAAAATTTTACAACTAAAAAAGTAGAAGTCATAGCTTCAAAATATGTAATGGAAGCCTAAGGTATCAACAGAATGTAGTGTCTATGAATAGAGTTTTATTGCCCAAGTGCTCTGAGAGATTCAATACAAGAATGCTCTAAGTTATGTAAAAACTCCTGACTCAGCCTATGTCCAGAAAATATTTACTGTCCATAAAATATCTTACAGTAAAATAAAGTATAATTCGCTGTATACTGATGTGAGGTTTATGTCTTTCCCTCTAGTATCTTTGCTCTGTTCAAAAACACAGTCACATATGCACAAATTAGCTGTAGACATGGGTGCACTTGCATGTACAAATACACTGTACATATATTTTGCCAATTTCCGAAAGGGAATGTGGAAACATACTGCTGCCCTTCTTTTATTGCCATGGTGGCTCAAACACAGAATGGGTGATTTAGTTAAATTTAGTTTGCACAGGATTGCCTAGACAAAAATGGATTAAAATTCTCTGGCTTCCATGCCAATGTATAATAGTAAACTTTAATGTCTCCAGCTTTCTTCTCAGATGGAACATGTCAAACAAAGTTAAGGATGACATCATCTTTGATTGCACAAAATAAAATTACTTTGTTTCTTACTTGTAAAGAACGTCAGGACAGGGGAGCCCAGAACGATGTCACTGGCCACCACTGTCACAGAGCAATCCCTTACCTACGCCACCATCTGCCCGGAAGTAGCTCAGATAGAGTGTCACTGTCTGACAGCTGGGATTCCTCTTGCCACATAGAATTGAAACAAAGAGATAACCAGATGACTTATACCATGTCAATGGCAAGAAATCTGTATCCCTTTTACCTCCAGAGCCTGGAAGGTCTTTGAATTCTTGGGCTGGGATTTCCCAAGAAGAATCTCTTTTCCATGCAATGGTGTGAAGCTCCCACATTGATGTTAAATATTCATGGCTTCATGAAAGTGCTAAAGCTTCTGCATTGAATATAAAAAAAAAAAAAAAAAACAGACTCTAAGTCCGCTTTACACATTTTGGACAAGCTAGTATTTGACATACTCTGTATGTTCTGAATAGTATTATAATTTCAGATAAATCTCTACTGACATCACTTCACCAATGTCATATCCTTAAGAACCATCTGACAGTGAAGGGCACTTTTGGGGAATTAACTAAGCAGACACACGAAGAAGGATGTAGAAGGAAAAGAGGAAATAGGCTAAGAAGGAGACTCACTCCTGTGGTCTGTGTTGGGATCAGACATCATCCCTCAGTCTTCTCCTTCCCTCCTAAGCCATTCAAAGCTCCTGAGGAACTTCTTAATGGCTGCATGCCTGCGGCATTTCTCAACTGAGTTACTATGCTGAATTAACCCAGCTCCTTTCCTCTGTCTGGGGGAAATATTAAACAAAGTACATTATGCAGACGAAACAATCATGGGGCTGTCTGCAGGCCAAATTGAGTCAGGTAGCAAATGAGCTTGGGTTTGGGCATGGAGCCACTTAGATGGTTTCTGAAGGCAAATGGCTGTATAAAGCTGTTCAGAGCCATGAAACCTCCCTTTAGGGTGGACTTCACAGGGAAAGAACCATGCATCTGTCCTTGGTTTTCCTCTACCTCTTTTCCTTCCCCAGGAATTAGCTTGTGCTTCCACTAAACAAACTCACACTGAATACGGTGCAAAAGTCACCCATCTCCATACTTTATAGAGAGCTGATAAACATGTAATTCGACATTTCAAACAACTTTATCCGATATGTAAAGAACACTAAATTTGCATTGAAAAGATACATATATGACTTCAGAAGTTCAGGTTTGAAGGGGAGACTCGTTGGTAGTTCATAGAGCTGTCTAAACCCTCAGTGAATCTCTTAAGGAAATAGAAATGTTACCACACACAATTTTATCTCCATGGAATGTCCTTTCAAGGTGGTGAAGTCCAACTCTCTTCGTGCCTTGGTTGTGCTGGAAGCTTTACATACTCACTAGTGACAGAGGACACAAAATCTGCTTTCATGCTCAAACTGGATGATCATGAAGGAGACAACTACAGGAAGGAGCACCTCTACCAGAAAGCAAGAAGAGCTGTGGTAGATAAAATATTCTCTCATCTCTAAAGATGGGAAGTTTGAAAAGATTTAGACTTTAGACTTGAGCTAAGAGGTTTTAGCAGAGTGAAAGGAACGTTGGGAGACAGAAGATCCTAGGCACAAATCCCGTTGCTTAGTTTTCCCAGCTTTGGCTGGGTTACTGATAGTGCAACGGTCACCATTTCCCACCCAGGTGAGTGTGTGAGCATAGTCACCACGCATTTATGTTCTCACACACATAAAAGATTCGAAGCAGTACAGTAAGAGGTTTGATTTGGACTTATAATAGGTCTGGGGAAAATACAGTGGGCAGACTTGAAAGGAAGAGACTGAATGATCTGAACAGTCTATGATATATTTCAAGCAGTCTTTAGTGACCATTGGTGATGGGTATAGCAGAAGGTGCACGGGTGGATCACCAGGGGGCCTTGCTCCATAAACTGTGTCTTCTTATTCTGTAGATGCAATGCTATTTCCTCCTGAGGATCACTAAGAGCACAGAGAGATTTCCTCCAAAGTAATAGAAAAGAAAAAAACAGAACAAAAATCTCCACAAATTCAAATGATAAGCAGAAAAAGATAGTGGTGAGGGAATTCTCATGATACAAATAGTAACTGACAGAATTTCAAAGTAAACAGTGATCACAACAGATATCAGTGGAGTCGATCGCCAGGTAATGCTTAGGATCTGAATTAAGGCAAACAAACAAACAGATGAAGGGAGGAAGGATTGCAGAGTCCTCTGAAAACAGGAAGTGAGAATTATAGGTAGATATGATCAAAATACATTGTATACATGTGTAGAATAATCAAAGAATAAATTGAGAATATGAAATAAAATTAAGATAAACATGTTATCTACTTATGAGGTATATTTATCTGAATAAAAATGATAGAAAAAATCAGATATAACAAAATGTTAACAATATTATATTAACTTCAGAACAAATATACTTTGATACAAAAGGTCACACTAATAACATACTGTCTTAGGGTTTCTATTTCTACACAAACATCATGACCAATAAGCAAGTTGGAGAGGAAAGGGTTTATTCAGCTTACACTTCCACATTGCTGTTCATCATCAAAGGAAGTCAGGACTGGAACTCAAGCAGGTCAGGAAGCAGGAGCTGATGCAGAGGCCATGGAAGGATGTTACTGGCTTGCTTCCCCTGGCTTGCTCAGTTTGATTTTTTATAGAACCTAGGACTACTAGCCCAGGACTGGCACCACCGACAATGCCCCCCCCCCCCACTCATTGATCACTAATTGAGAAAATGCCTTATAGCTGTATGTCATGGAGGCATTTCTTCAAGGGAGACCTTTCTCTGTGATAATTCCACCTTGTTTCAAATTGACACACTAAATCAGTCAGTACACATACAAGGAATTCACGTGGAGGATAGGAAAATTTCTAAGTTAATACATGGTAAATAATAAAAAAAAAATGCAAACAGCAAACTGACATGCTTTACAGGAAAGTGGATTTATCTGCCTTGCTGGTGGGAAACTTTGAGAGATACCTTCCAATGGTGGCGGGCTACAGGACAGAATAGGAAAAAAATGAATAACGCAAGAAAATGTGAAACCCTTGAATATTGAACATTAACCACATATATTGAAGATAAGTCATTTTAATAAGCATTATGGAAAAAGCAGAGAAAATAATCAATTGCTAGAACATGAACTAGCTTCAAAAATATCAGAAGGGTCTTGTCATCTGGAAGGTTTGCCCTTCCAAGACAAACCTCAATACCAAGATGCCCACACACCAAAAAAGAAAAAGTAATTAGAAATAGCCCACATGACTAGAGATTGAAAACCAGATTCTGAATGACTCACAAGTCAAACAATAAATCATAGAGGAAGTAGAAAATTAAAACAAAATGATGCCTGAAAAAATAGTAATTATCCATGGACTATAACTAGAGCTACAGTGTCAAGAGAAAGCAGTAGGCTTGAATATGCACTCACACACACACACACACACACACACACACACACACACACACACACACACGAATGGCCAAATTTAATGAATAAATTATTCAATGTAGAAATTAAAAAAGAAAAAGAATAATAACTTCAACAAAAGTGGATATATTTTAAAAATAGGAAACAATTTTCCAGAAAATAAAACTTCTAAAAGCTACCACACAGAGAAATAAAGTATGAATAATTCCAAAGTAATTTAAAGAAGTTCACCTTATGACTCAAATTGTTCTCTTTCTCTCTCCTTCAAATACAAAAACTAACACTTGACAAATACAATAGAACATTATCTCCTCAGAAGATTCTACCTCACATGCTTGTAATGCTTCTAGAAGATAGGAAAAGAGAGGAGCAGGCATTCTAAGCCAGATGTTCTGATTGAAAAGTATAAATGTCCAAGGCCAGTTTCACACATGCATATTAATATAAAAATCACAAAATATTAGAAAATACAATTGCTTATTACTCATTTCATAAACTAAGAAAAGTATAATATCAAATTCAGAAAGAAAAGCTCTGGATGAATAAAGGGGATTTACTACCAGAAAATTGATTTATGCCCATAAAAGATTAAAGAAGGAAAATTGTATATTTTCTTCAACATAGGCAGAAAAACATTTGATAACTTTCAACTTCTATCTATAGTTCAACATGAACAATCATCATAGAAAATAATTTTCTGAAGATGAGCTGCAGATTTCATTTTATTGTAAGATAATTGTATGGGATACATGAAAATTATTCCACTTGTTTGTATATTTTTGGAAGTTTGTGCATGTCCTACCATGTGGTTTATTTTAGGGCAACTTCCATATGCTACTGAGTAACATGTATGTTCTCTGACATTTGAGTGGATAGCAAGATCCTTTGACCTTTAACATTTGATGCTAGATCCCATTTAGTTCTGAAACTTTCCCGTTTAAGTTTTGTCCAATTGGTATGTCTATTGAAGAGATTGGAGTGTTGGAATCACCTACTATGGTTGGCTCTGTGTTCTATCAGGATGGAATTTTATGAAATTGGGTGCACCACAGTTTGTGCATATATGTTTCATATTGTAACATTCTCTTAATGATTAATAGATCCACAAATTGAAAGGACGTGCTCTTCTTTATAGCTTCTGATTAGTTTTAGTTTGGAGTCCATTTTATCAGAATTTATCATGGTCATGTTTGCTTGCTTCCTGATTCTATTTGCTTAGAATATTTTTTCCATCCCTTTACTTTGAAATATCTATTGAAGTATCTATTTTTAAACCTACTTTCTTGTAGACAAGAGATAGATGAATTTGGCTTCTAAATGCATTCAGCCAACTTGTGTTTTTGGACTGGAGAGTTGAAGTCATTACTATTTAGAGTTATTATTGAAAAATATGTATATACTGCAGTCATTTTCTTTTTTAAAAGATTTTTTTTAATATTATGTGCATTGGTGTTTTGCCAGAATGTATGTCTGTGTGAGGGTTCCAGTTCCCCTGGAACTGGAGTTACAGACAGCTGTGAGCTGCCGTGTGGGTATTGGGAACTGAACCTGGGACCTTTGGAGGAGCAGTCAGTGCTCTTCACCTCTGAAACATGTCTCCAGTTCCTGCAGTCACTTTCTTTTGCAGTTGTTATTCTTAAGCATGTTTTTGTTTTGTCACATACAGCTGTGTGTGTTTCTAGAGTTTTTTGGCTGGGTTTATTCCTCTAGTGGCTGTATAACCTCATCTAGAATAAACAATTCAAATAATGAACAACATAAAAAATGAAGAATGACTCAAAGAGAAAAATGAAAATATTCTAAATGAAACACAGCACACAAAACCTGTAAGACATTGTAAAAGCAATCCAAAGGGGGGAAAATCACAGTCGGAAAGAGCACACACAAATGACCAAGGGATGCAGCTCTAGAATTCGAAAAACAAAAACAAAACAAATGCAAACCCAAGAGTCAGCAAGAAATAATAAAAACCAAAGAGTCTAAGTAAATAGAAACATATAAAACAATTCAGAGAGTCAGTAAAGGTAAGAGCTGTTCCTTTAGAAGAGCAGCAGACCCTTGGCCTAAGCAGCCGAAGGAAACACTGGCCTTAAAAGATGCTGAGAAGACTTCAGATAGCTGGAAGCAATCCTCAGAAAAAGAGTAATACTAGAGGCACGTGGCTCCAGACTCTGGTATACTATAGAGCTATATTCATAGAAACCATATGGTCCTGTCACAAAAAAACAGACACATAGACAAATGGAATAAGCTGGAAGACCCAAACAGGAGTACACATGACTACAGCCATCTGATATTTGACAAATATGGCAGAAACATACACTAGAAAAAAGGCAAACAGCTTCTTCAAAAAGTGGTGCTGGGTAAACTGGATGTCCACATAGAGAAGAATGAAGTTGGACCCTAATCTGTCACCCTGTGCAAAAGTTAGCTTCAAATAAATCAAAGAGCTCAGCTAGATTTTCACATTGTATGTGATGTGTATGAGTATTTTCTCTGCATGTATAAATGTGTACTGTGTGTGTTCAGTGCCTGCAGAGAGCAGAATTGCACACTGGATACTCTAGATACTTGTGACACTGGTGGTTGTGAGCCTTTGTGTATGTGTTAGGAACAAAACCTGGGTATTCTGAGAGCACAGGGAATGATCCTCACCTCTGAGCTGTCTCTGAAACTTCTTTCTACATGTTTTGAAGTAGCATGTCTGTAAATTTCCAATCACTCGCAATACAATGTCTCCATTATTGTATGTGTTCATCTCTCTTGGCTTCCAACACTGAGCAGTTGGCTCAGTGAGGTCACCCTCACTCTGTTGCTTACTTATCTGCTATTTTTGACAGAATGTGGAGCTGTGAAATTCATGTTATTTTGAGGGCAAAAATGAAATGTAAACACCAATTCTAACATTCTAGTCTTTAACAATATTAATTTTAGGGTGTTCATTTCATTGTTATTTTAACATTGCATAAGTTGTATGGTGAGTCGAATATGCAACCCTTGGGGATGTCTTGGTGAAGGGCAGAGCATGGCTGCATTTATATATTTTTGGAACTTAAATAAGTCTTTACCAGCAAAGAGCTCAAAGGTCACCCTACCAAAATGTCAACTCTTACTCTTTCTCTTTCGTCATGTCTCTATAACCTGAGGAATTTTAGTCCTTCATCTAGAGAAACTCTTAGATCAAAATTGGTAAGATATTTCATATCTGTAATTCAAGACACTCATGAGGCTGAGACAGAAGAATCTCAAACCCGAGGCCAGCCTGTGCTACTAAGGAAGTTCAAAATGGAAAACGTAATGAGACTCAAATATAAAAAGAGAAATAAAGAGGGCCGTAGACAAGACTAAGTTCTCGAACACTTGCCTAGCGTACATGATTCTCTTGTCTATCCTTGAACGACAACAACAAAAATAAAACAGCAACAAAACAAAACAAAACACAAAAACCTTTCCAAAACCAAAGAGTTAAAGGAATGTTAAAGTATATACCAGGGAGAGAAATGAGGAGCAAGACACAGAATTGCTCAAATGAATTAGAAATTTTGATTACTAGTGCTCGAGGCCAGCAATATTTGCGATGTTTCAGGCCCAAGGGTGCCAGACTGCCTGTGAAAAAGACAAAATTAATTAATGTTTTCTGAGATTAATTAGAAAATTAAATGGAAGTAAAATGAAAATCAGCACGGCTTAGCCTGCTCGATTTGTGACCGTGTGTCAGTAGATTTCAGTGTTACTCCAAATTTCCGTGTTTTACTTGAATAAAAATATAGTTAGATTGTCTATAATTGATTTTCCTTCTCCCCTGCACCAAATTCCAACCCAAACTTCTAAGAACATCACAGATTTGCAAAGCATTGAGACCCATGGCAGAATGAAAGCTCTTTAAAGTTCCTTTGTTGCATGTAGGTTAAAGTACCCAAAACTTCTAGTGGGGTTTTGGAATACTGCTGCAGTCCACCTTGCTGGCATTTTCTGTAGGTAACCCTGTGGATGCTACAGGTTTTTTCAGTTACATTATTGGGCAATGCAAGAGTTCTTTGCACTTTGAAGGAGAAGGCAGCAGATGCTGGTGGCAGCAAACAGAGCTTGAAGAGTTACTTCAAAAGTGCTACTTGGACATAACAAGACAAACATTTCAATTTCGTTCTGGGTCCTGTGTCATGCTGTCTATAAAGTGAATATATTTTAAACATCTTCTACATAACCATACTAAACAATCAGGTAACTTGGAGAAGCCTGTCACAATTCTAGCTTATATGGCTGGCAGTCACGAACATTATGTAACTAAGAACTCTAGGAAACTTGCTTTAATAGTCGTAAGGCTGAACACAAACGTCATAGCCATTTGCTAGACAGGATATGTGTCTTAGATGTCATGACATGTGCTAAAAGTCTTATTCTATGGAACCTCTGCCAGTTTTATAAATTCTCTTCTCTGAGTTTGCTTTTCCCACCATTGTCTGTCTTTTGCCTATTCCTCAATGCCTGTGATGACCTGCATGTTGGAAATAACCAGTGAAGCTTCTACAGCCATTATATACATCTAGGAAGTGATTCCAACGAACTCAGCACATGACTGATTTTGTCATGATATGGACCCTCAGAACACATAACCAGAAAAGTTCACCCATTTCCACAGCCAACTGGCTTTCTTTAAAGGACTGTCCAGGAGAAGTTTTCCTCAAGCACACAGTATGTCATCTGCAGTGTTTCTCCTGACATTCTAAAATGGGAGGTGACTGAAGCTGTTCTATCAACATAAACATTCAATGTATGACATCCTCGAATTCCTTTGTAAAGGCTAACTTGATCCTTCTCCAAGGACCAAGACGACTTCTATACTTAGGGACTGACATTGTAAGTGAAAGCAAGAACATATATTTTTAGAAAAATGAATAAAATTGTTTTTATAACATATCAATAGTTATGGTAGGTGAATGCAAAGAGTGTTCAGTGCAGCTTCACTGAGTAAGGCATCTTTGAAGAATTTTCTGTAATCACACAAATTTAGGAAGGACTGTCACCTGTAACATTTATTTTCAGCCCATGAGAATTGTTAAGTCCCTGAGAACTTCTGTAGGAATAAAATTGGTTTAAATGTGTGAAACCATATTTACCTACACTATGTATTTTATTTATCAACAGGAAATGGACTAACCTCATATCAGAGCTCTATAAACCTATAATTAGTTCTTGGGAATAGAAAGGTCCAATAATTGACTAAACTCTATACATTGAAGAAATGGAGTTTTAATGCAGGGGACAGATGCCAGTCACTATGTATAGCTGTGGTGAGAGGTCAAAGATTTTAATTTCAGACTCCATTTTAGAGAACCTGCCCTAAGTTGAACTCAGGTAAACTAACAGGCTGGTACCTAGCATTAGTTTCCAAGTTGTTCCCCTACAAAACCTGAGCCTCGTTCCAATCTGTAGGCTAATCCTCAACAAGGCCAGCAACTCCAGGTTATCCCCAAAAAAACTGTACCCCAGGTTATGAGCCCAACCCGTGCCTAATGACCACCAATGCAGAGGGAAACAGAAGTTAAGCTTATGATATGACTCCCAGCACCAGCCAATTATGTTAAAGGCCACAGTAGCTTTCCAATTAGATGCTTGCACACGTACTCCCTGCTTGCTGCTTACTATAAAGCCTTACCCCAATAGATATTCAGGGCTTCTCCACCACCAAAACCATCCTGCATGATGATGGTGCATTGGAGGGGCACAAGCTAGCTGGAATAGAATGAAAACCCTGCTGTGAGTTGCATCAGATTGGCTCCTGTCTGTATTTGGGGGATCACTAACATTTCCCTGGCACAACGGTAGCAAGGACACCCAAGAGATCATCCCGAGAAGGGATGATTAATCTGTGTTCTTATGATCACTCCTGATGGATCAATACCGAATGGAGTCTTGTGTCAAATACTGAACCCTCAGACTGAACCTCGAAGGAAGCAGATCCTGAAACAGAGACATTGTTCCTGGAAAATGAAGAGCTCAGGATTACCTGAGTCAGCCCAATAGAGAAGTCTGCCCTGCCTCCACTGGCAGTAACCTAGTATTCAATAGTAGGCTCTTCCTATTGTACCCTTGTTACCTCCCACTTCTCTAACATTTTCCAGTGGATAAAATGTTCCTCTTGTAGAATGAGACCTTGCCAATTGAATCACAAGAATAGTCAGCTGAATCTAAAGCTAAACTGGTTATAAGTTTGTCCTTGGGTACTGCCCCATACCAGCACAAATGTGGGACTTTCTCATTGCAGAGGTGAGGGCATCCTCTGGGAGCCTCAGGTACCCTCTGTTACTTCCACATTCCTTGACTGACTCTATTCCTTATTGGCAGCCTGTCACTGTGGCTCTCTCGCTCTTGTAACCTTGAGAGGTGTGTTAGATTCAGAGGTCCCTGCTGATGCATGGATGTAACAGTTTCACTGGTGAAAGCACCCTGCTGCCTTCTATGTAAATGTTTCTGTTTGGTGTAGATACCCTGATCTGCTCTGTTCTATTTCAACCATTCTGTTTACAGTGCCATATTAATGCTGATGTCCAATTCAGAGAAATAATAACAGTAGTCAGAAGGAGGACTGGAGAAGGAAGAAGAGATACACTCAAGAGCAAGGGCGAATGAGCAATATCAACTAACCCGAATCTCCAGAGTCCCCAAGGACTAAACCACCAACCAAAGAGTACACATGGAGGGACCCATGGCTCCAGCTGCATATGTAGCAGAGGACGGCCTTATCTGGCATCAGTGAGAGGCGAGGCCCTTGGTCCAGTGGAGGTTCAATGTCCCAGTGTAGGGGAATGCTAGGGTGTTAAGGGGGAGTGGGCGGGTGGAGGAGCACCCTCATAGCAGCTGGGGGGTAGGGGCGTTGAATAGGGGATTTCGGATTGTGGGACTAGGAAAGGGGATAACATTTAAAATGTAAATAAATAAAATAACCTATTTTTTAAAGAGAGAGCAACGGAAAGCATATACTTAAAAAGAACAGCAAGTACAGGGTGTGGTGGCAGTGGGGAGCAGCATTCTGCCTGTTGCTTAGGATGTTTCTAAGCAGTGAGCTTTTTCAGCCAGTGTGAGACGGGCTAGCCTGATACAACATGCCCGTGAACCACTATAATGACTGTAGTCCAGCTTAGTGTGAGCCCATCTCCAGATTTGCCTGTATTGCTGACATACAAGAGGAAAATGTGTTTTCTCTCTAGCATCTTGCTTAGAAGCAAAGCACCAGCATCCTCAAGTGTCACTGTCCTGTCCTCGCAAGCCTTTCCTTGTGTTCAGAGCCAAATGATGTGTCTTGGCCAGCACATGACCTCTTAAACATGAAGTCCCTTTGACCACATTACCCCCAAATTGTGTTATGGTAAATCTAAAATAACCACAAAGGTAAACAGATGAAATTTCAAAAACTTTTGCATAAACGAAGGAGAATATTTTTGGTACTGCTTCAAAATGCCAACATCAGTTGCCCTTTTCTGGGGAGGTTCTGTTTTTTGATTTGTTTGTTTTTTTGTTGTTGTTGTTGTTTTCTCCTTCCTTCTTGATCCCCAGCTGTCCCTTATGTGATTTTATTTTATTATTGTTTAGGCTCCACTATGGATAAAGATCTCAGGGATGAACATGCCAGCGCCCAGGATACTCTGCAGCACCACACTGTAGAATTAAGCTCTACCCTGCTGGCACTGAGAAGGAAGGCCCTTTCCTCGGAGAATGATTGACTGCTTCTGTAGGCCTTGATGACCTTCAAATTATCTAAGCACAGGATGAGAAGAGAGTGAATCTTATTTTTAACTTGTTTGGTTTCTCACTTTATTTTATAGCAGCTTCTGGGTGGTGGCTGCCGAAGCAGCCAAGTCTTTTGTTATCTGTGGGACTTGATGATGTCTGGACTCCTGGCTCATCCTGAGCAAGACACAGTTAATGAGTAGAAAATGCAAAGGGTACCAAGTCAGAGTGTGTTTGTAGTAATTTGTGAGCAAGCAATCCTGTGTCCTGTGCTTTCTCCTTGCTCTACGCAGATTCCAAGAGTCCAGAATAAGTAAATTTACTGGAGACAGTTAAGAGTGTTGAAGGCAATTAGTCTCTGTCTCTGTCTCTGTCTCTCTCTCTCTCTCTTTCTCTGTCTCTGTCTCTCTCTCTCTCTGGAAATCACTGGAGCACAATCCATCTCTCCCATAGCCTGCTAGGGAAGTACTTAGCCAGATATTGCCTTTCTCTTGTTCCCAACATATTTTCATTGACACATCTAATTTTTATTTCTGCCATGTCTCTTTTTCCAGTGCACCCTTACCACTTTTCTAAATAATAGTCCATTAAACAGTTCACAGTATGTGTTCTGTAGAAATGTAAAAAAGTGATTGGATGATACTAATTAAGGAGAGATCTTTGTTTCCACTTACTGCAGATCAATGGTGGGTTACATGAAAGCTGTGTTTTGTGATGAGTTTAATACAAAAGAACAGCTGTGCTAAATACATATTTCAAGACGTACAGGTAGGTCAAATGCATGTTCCTTTCTTGGAGAAACTTTCTTGTTGTAACTGTAAATTTTACTTGCAGAGCTGTTGGGTAGAGCAGTAGGCTCGAAGGGTAAAATTGGGAACTGTTGAACTACTCTGGGATCTAAATTTAGTCCAGGTCCTCCAGGAGTACTGACAATGTTCTGCTATGCTATGTTATTCTTCTTGTCTAGTTTTCAGAATGAATTTCAACGGAATCAGATTTCCTTTTCTTTCTTAGTGATCTAAAATCAAGGAAAGGCAGAGGAAGATGGGTACCAATGTGGCTTTATGCTTTCACCAGAGCTGTCCTCGGGGTTGCCCTCACCCATCATTGCCTGATAGTTTTTGTTTTTTGTTTTTTTTACAAATGCACATTTCCTCTATAGAAGTCTGAAGTAGAATCTTATAGTTCTGAGAATGGCAATGAATGCATGAACATTTAAAATCTGAGGAGCTGAAACACCTTGATTAAGGGAAATACAGGGCAGAGAACAAAAAGAGAGGTAAACCTGATAACAAATTTCAGCCTGAGGTTTCCAGCTAGATGGATGGAGTCTGTATCTATAGCATCTTATTTGGTGAATGTTACTCTTCATAATGGCCATGTTCTTGGTGTGTTTTTTCTCCTTGATATTTTGGTGGTTGTTATGGTTTGTATATGCTGGGCCCAGGGAATGGCACTATTAGAAGGTGTGGCCCTGTTGGAGTGGGTGTGGCCTTGTTGGAGTAGGTGTGTCACTGAGAGTGTGGGCTTTAAGACCCTCATCCTAGCTGCCCGGAAGTCAGTATTCTGCTAGCAGTCTTCATATGAAGATGTAGAACTCTCAGCTCTTCTTGCACCATGCCTGCCTGGATGCTGCCATGCTCCCACCTTGGTGATAATGGGCTGAACCTCTGAACCTGTAAGCCAGCCCCAATTAAATGTTGTCCTTATAAGAGTTGCCTTGGCCATGGTGTCTGTTCAGAGCAGTAAAACCCTAACTAAGACAGAAGTATACAGTGGAGCTTATCCCAGTCTTCCTCTCAGCTACCAATTCATTTGCCTACAACAATGCCCACTCAGTTACAGGCTTAGAGATTCATAGATAGGATGCTCTCCTGGACAGGCTTTTAGTACAATTTCAATTTCAGTCAATATGTGCTCTGCTTAACTTTACAAAGGAAAGGCTGAGCTGCCTAATGAATGAAATCAGTTAAAAGCCTGCTAGGAAGGAATTTCCCAGGTTGACATCCTGGTTCCTCATCTGAGTGGCTGCCTAACTCACATCAAGCCTAGTCATCTGTTTTCTGTCCTTGATGGTAATGAGAGTCGCTCAGGAGCATCAGGCTGTGCTAACTAACTTCAAAGGGAATCCTTTCCTAGGAGATGTGAGCCAGGGGGTAAAGTTAATGGTTGGTTAAGAGCTCAGCTTTTCAGCAAAGCCAAAAAGACTCATACAGGCTCAGAGAAAAGAAAAGAGTCTATATCTCTGCATTCTAGGCCTATGGGGTGAGACTGAAGTCAGATTTGCCAGTGTAAAGTGAATACTGTATTTCTGATGTTTTGTTTCTCAGATATGCAAAGTATACATCTCACATTACTATTCAATGGAGATAATAGACAATGTCCTCACAGCAGATTTTCTATAAGGATGAACAAAAGTAGCAAAAGTCATGGAGAAAGGTCCTTACAAAGTAGATGTCATGGCTCTTAACTCTCACCATGGCATAGCCAGAGCAGATATTGGTGCTGATTATTAGAGATAATAGACTCATTTTCCCAGCAAATATATGGGAGCATTTGCCAGGCAAGGAGTCCAAACCTACAGAATAAGTAGACATTTTCTACGATTATGGAATTTATATCTTAAGGAAACATGCCTTAGGTTCACATTTTTGTTTAAAGGACAGTGTGTATGTGTGCGCATGCATGCATGCACGTGTACGTGCATGTGAGCTGCTAGCTTAAAAAGAAGCAAATCCAGGACACGCTTTCATTCATAAAGCTGTAACTACAAATTGAGTGGCTGCTAATAAAAGCAAGGACTGAGAGTTGCTATGAGAAACTGAGCATTGAGAACCAACCTTCTCAATCCTGCGTTGTTCTAAGGTGTCTTCACACAGTCTGTGACTTAAGAAGTATGGGACTCATCTCTCCTGGATAGTAATTGGAGGTGTAAGCATCACGAAGAGCCTGATAATAGGTGTGCCAGGAATCATGGCGAGCCACTAAGGTAAGGCCAATGGGAGTGAGTCATGCTACTGGAGCCCTGGGTCGGCGCCAGAGTTTACTACAGACAGGAGAGAAATTTTGCACACCTTGGTGAAGCTCTAGTTCTTTTCTGCTCAGTGTTGTTTGAACAAAATTTCAGTCTGGACAAATGTTGCCAAATGATTAATAATTTTCTACACAAGATATGGGAAGTAGAATGCATTAGAAATAGAAAGGTCACAAATGCAATGGGGAAAAATCTAGAATATTTACTAGTTGAGTTAGCTGAGCAAATTACTTAAGGTTATGACTCTTCTTAGTTCAGCCTTCAAATAAATGAGCAGAATTTCAGAATACATGATTGCTGGAGGGATATATATATATATACACATTTATATATATATATACACATTTATATATATATATATACACATTTATATATATATATATATATATATATATATATATATATATATATATATATATATACCATATGAACATGATTTCCCTAGTACATATTTTAACAGTGTTAGTGACATAGTTATGAGATGGCAATAATTCACTACAAAGATTGGTGTCCTAGATTCAAAATAGTTTAAGAAAAATATCAATAATTACAGGAGTACCTCAATGTGTTTTAGATACTTGTGGGGTACTTTATTTTTATTTTTATATTTTTAAAGTCATTTATTTGAAAAAAAGTTCATGAAATTTATTTTGACCATATTCTTTCCCCTCCCCTAACTCTTCCCAAATCCGCCCACTTCCTTACTTAGTGTCTATGGTTTTTTATTGGATAGTTACTTTATTTACATTTCAAATGTTTTCCCCTCTCCAGGTGTCCCCTTCAGAAACCTCCTATCCCATTCCCCCTCCCCCTGTCTCTATGAGGGTGCTCCCCCACACACCTGCCCACTCCCATCTTCCCTCCCTAGCATTCCCCTACACTGGGGGATCCAACACCCTCAAGCCCAAGGGCCTCTCCTCTCACTGATGGCCAACAAGGCCCTCCCCTACCACATATGCTGCCAGTACCATGTGTATTTTTTGGTTGGTGGTCCAGTCTCCAGGAGCCCCAGAGGGTCTGGCCAGTTGACACTGTGGTTTCCTCCATGGAGCTGCAAACCCCCTCAGCTCCTTCAGCCCCTTCTCCAACTCCTCCATCCGGGACCTCACACTCAGTATAATGGTTGACTGCAAGCATCCACCTCTGTATTTGTCAGGATCTACCTGAGCCTCTCAGGAAACAGCTTATCATGTTTCCATCAGCACACACTTCCCAGCATCCACAAAAGCGTCCGAGTTTGGTGACTGTATCTGGGATGGATCCCCAGGTAGAGCAGTCTCTGGACGACCTTTCCTTCAGTCTCTGCTCCACACTTTGTCTCCATATTTCTTCCTGTGAGTATTTTGTTTACTCTTCTAAGAAACACTGAAGCATCCACATTTTGGTCTTCCTTCTTCTTAGGCTTCATATGGTCTGTGAATTGAATCTTGGGTATTTCGAACTTTTGGGCTAATATCCACTTATCAGGGAGTACATACCATGTTTGTTCTTTTGTGACTGAGTTACCTCACTCAGGATGATATTTTCAAGTTCCATCCATTTGCCTGCGAATTTCCTCAAGTCATTTTTAATAGCTGAATAGTGTAAATGTATTACATTTTCTGTATCCATTCCTCTGTTGAGGAACATCTGGGTTGTTTCCAGCTTCTGGCTATTATAAATATGGCTGCTATGAACATAGTGGAGCATGTGTCTTTACTACATGTTGGAGCATCTTCTGGGTATATGCCCAGGAGTGGTATAGCTGGATCCTCAGGTAGTATGATGTCCATTTTTCTGAGGATCCGCCAAACTGATTTCCAGAGTGGTTGTACCAGCTTGCAATCCCATCAACAATGGAGGAGTGTTCCTCTTTCTCCACATCCTCGCCAGCATCTGCTGTCACTTGAGCCATTCTGACTGGTGTGAGGCGGAATCTCAGGGTTGTTTTGATTTGCATTTCCTTGATGACTAAGGATGTTGAACTTTTTTTAGGTGCTTCTCTGCCCTTCGAGTTTCTTCAGTTGAGAATTCTCTTTTTAAGAATAAATAATCTCTCTTTCCCGCTCATCAAATATTTTTTCAAAGGCTTCTTCCTATTGGATTAGGAAGTCATGTTCTAAAACCAATTTCTTGTTAAACCACTGCTATAGGATGACCCATTCCTTTAAGTTATAGTAAAAGAATGGAGACTACATGTTCAGAGCCAGTAAATATTTAAAAGTAATTACTGCAGCTACATCTCAAGGTGATAAATGAGCACTGATCACATGACTTTTACAAGACAGAAAGTATTAGCTGTGCGTTGGCACAACATAAGAACAAAAAGTAGAAATGACTTCACAGGGCTTTGACTCTTTAATATCGTAGAAAGAAATTTGTCCACTATGATTTGAGGCTATGAAGGCAAAGGGCTCTGTGTAAGAGTGCTCCATGATCTAATGTCTATATTATACAGACACTGCACAGTATTTCTGATGCAGAGAATAGAACAAAAGAGGAAAGATAGAGAAATACAGATAGCTGCTGATACCTGGCTTAGAGGAAGAAGAAACAACTTGCTTGGGGATCGGTAGGGCTGGACAAGCATTTGTAATGAATGACGAGGAATACCTAGGAATTTGTCAAATGGACTTAAACAATAGGTTTAGCACTCAAGATCCTAGAAAGCTGTTGCTAGGCAGCTTCTTCATGGTCAGATTTGGAGGCTCCTTTTTCTTATACTAGGAAGAGAAACCTCAGCTTGGTTCTTCATTGAGCTATATGAAAACATAAGAAATGGTGGCAATATTACAGCTTCCCATTAAGAAAGCTACTTCTCTTGGTCAAAATGATGGAATCCATCTCTGGCCATGAGTGGAAACATGATACTGTGATCTGCTTCAAAGAAGACAGCAGTACATACTATTGTCTCCTCCATGAAGAGTTAATTCAGATAGATCTGTCAATCCCCTGGCCTGGAGTCCATCCCCCAAAGACATTTGATTCTCCTAGAGATACAGTAAAGAGATGGGAGGAATAATTATTCCCTTAATGAGATAGTGCAGTTCTTCAGGAACTCCCTCTTCCATCAAACCGCTATGGAATCTCCACATAGCCACTGCTCTGGATTACTCAGAAAATTATAATTCTTCCTTTTCATTCCTTTTAAAACATTCTTTTAGTTTTGGAGCAAATTCCTAAGTAAGTTCCCTGGTACTCTTGGCTTTCCCACTTCTTTCTCTGGAGTTCTGCCCCTCCTGTATCCCCACTCTCCCTGGTATACAGCTGCTGGTAACCTATAACAGTTACTGAACATCCCAGCTTTTGTGGACGTCAACTCAAGAAGACATGTTTATTTTTTTCTTCCTCGTTTCTCCCTCCCTTCTCCTAGAGGCTGTTGAGATAGATTCATAGCTTGCTGATCCTGTTGATTTCACTATTAATCTCCCTGTTGTCTCTATTGCCCTAGAGTTTCCTTCAAACTTTATTTCTAAATTCTTTTATTAATGAGATTAAGAATATACATAGGAGAATCACAGATTTTCTCCTACCAATGTCACAAGGTGAGTCGGACCTGACAAGAAAAGCAGTCTGAAGAACCAACCCACGGAATGTCCTTTGGCATTCATTAGAAATGTAGGAATGGGGGCCGGAAACCTCAGCTTGGGCCACAGGGCCCCACAGCTAATCAGCGCCGGGACAAAGATCCCTCTCAGGAGATCGCAAGACCCAGGAGAGGGCCAAAGACATGCCCCACAGCTCACCAGGTACTGCCCCGAACCCGTGAGACACAGGGACCGAGGTAGGCGGGCCTAGAAACCCCCCTGGATCCCAAAAGCGGGCGGCTGTGGCAGGAAACTTCTGCCTGGGACACTAGGATTCCATAGGCAAGCAGCCCCGGGAGAAAATTCTCTCTCCAGGAACGAGGAAAAGCCTCTAGCAGGGGCAACACGAGCCCGAGAGCTCACTGACTCTGCCCGCTTTCCGCGGGCCACAGAGACTGAAGGTCAGCAACTTCCAGGACCAAGATCAGACCTGGTGCCACAGCTCTCCAAACCCAAACACCTCTCAGAGAGAGCTAGTCTTCAA
>CM052709.1:2563446-2584168 GCA_028551405.1 Uromys caudimaculatus
GGAGCAAGAGCGTCAATGGGCCTGACCCTCCCCCTGGTCGTCCTGGAGTTCAGACCACTAACTAAAGAATACACATCTATTGACCCATGATTTGGACTACATATGAGGCAGAAGAATCACCTCGATGGCCACCAGGGAGAAAGGAGAGGACTTTGGGCCTGAGGGTGCTAGTGGCCCCAGTAAAAGGGAATGTCAAGGTTGGAATATGGGAATGGGTGGGTGGGTAGGTGGGAGGAGGAATTCCCTCACAGAGGCGGGGAGGGGGATGGGACACGGGGTTTCCAAAGAAAAGGGGAATCATCGGAAATGTAAATAAAGTATCAAAAATAAAAAAATAAAAAAAAAAAAGAAATGTAGGAATGGTGGAATCCAACATGGACATCAGACCAAGCCTGGACAAACTAGACACTACTACAAGGCTTAGTTTAAAGTAAACATGCAAACGAGCAACAGAGGCTAGTTTGTAACTGTGAGCATAAGAACTTCCAATGAAAGGACATCAAGCACTTAGCAGAAAACTACACTCCTCTCTAATACTTCCTCCCAGTTAGCACTGGTGTGGACAGGCTTACAATAAAAGGCTGTCCATGTTGGGCTGTTGAACTCAGGGTCCTGGGAGGACTACCTGCTATTCAGTATACACACCCATATAACTCCTGATTGACTGTAAAGGACCTGTGAGCAAGAAAGAATCATTTCTCTCATGAGTATATTGTATTTCTACATCTGAGCATCCTGAAGAAAGATCTTTTCTGGGATATAAGACTGACACATGACTATCACCAAAGAACAGAGTCTGTTGGCTGTGACCTAATCTGTTTGTCACTGGTTCTATAACCTATAGAGTCTGAACTCTGAAAATATCCTGAGTGGACTCAGGAAAGGCCCTCAAGGTGCAAGTGAGATTTCACTCTTCCAATATCTTGATGGCAGATGTGTGTTATCCTGATAATGCCTCCAGCTGTGCTCCATTGAGTCTATAGAAATTAACAAGCCTGTTTTTAAGTTCCTACATTTTTAGTGATTTGTTCTGTAGGGATTGAAAACCAGTAAGTCATTTTGGGGAACAGGGGAGCTTTGATGAAGACAAAACTGGTGTCACATTGAAAAGACTTTCTTCATGTTTTCATGAGCATTGACCACATACTCAGGCATGGACCACAATTATAGGAGAATATTTCTAGGTTTAGTCTTAGTGCCTACTAAGAGTAGAAGAGACTGCACGAATACTTCAAGCAACAGGAAAACAGTACATGAAGAGTTTTCCAGCTGGCTGTGCTAGATGGGATTAGCAACCTTATCGGCCACTGAGGATGGACCCCTGCCTCAGGAACATCACTGGCTCCATCTCTGTTTGCCTTGGTGGGAATAATGCCAGCTTTACCCTCCCCATAGGCTTTAATATATTATACAAAAGTTTAAATGTAGGACTATAGCTTGCCTTCTGGACAGAAATCAGATGAGCTCCCTGACCAGAGCCGAACCCAACATAGCTGCTAACACCACCATTACCCAACGCTTTGACACTTGCAAAGAATACACCCACCACAGCTTTAATGAGAATTCCTGTCTTGTCGGCAGTACAGATTTCTGTGGGGATGAACTACAGTCATCCTCCCTTCCTTCTCTGCATCTTCAAGGATGGAAAGTTATGGCCCTATGCTCTCTTCTCATGCTCCACATGAGGCTTTGTCTAATTTGCCTGCTACCATGTGAATGAGAAAAGGCTTGAAATGCTCCCAACCTGATGTTTTTCAGGGTAATGTTTTCTTTTGAGCTGACAGACAAAGCCTTTATGTGACAAATGAATGTACTCAAGAGATTATATCAACACTAATCCAATTAAAAAATCTTTGATATATTCAGTTATTTCTGCTGTGAATTTGATGAGATGTGGATTGTAGAGAACTAAATTCATAGTTAGTTTTTCACTTAAATCTTTTTTAATCATTTTCGTATTTAACTTTGGGGGAAATTCTAACTTCTAATTATTTTTCTTTATCTCTATAATGAACAAACCAGTAATTAAAAAAAAGCTTATGTGTAATCTTTTTTTTTCTGATAAAATTAGGGTTTTATTTTTATTAACATTTAAAGCCTAAACAAATGTATGCTACTAAATTTAGTGGATAGAATGAGTGTAGGCAGCCAAGGGCTCTATTCTACACTGTGTATATATTTGTGTAAGACAGGGGAGATTTGCGTGTGTGCAAAATAGAGATATTGTGTGTGTGTGTGTTTAAGAGTTAAAAGGGTGAAAGAAAAAGAGATTTTATGTGTGAGTGAGAAATATGTGTGTGGGAGGTTCTCTGTGTGTAGGCAGAGAAGATAAAATATTTTGAGAGATTGTGTATGTGTTTTGTTTTATTAAGGTTATGTCAGTCAATAATGAATGTGTTGGCTTGATTTTTCAAATAGTTGCTTTTGGATGTTTTTTATTGTATTGTTTTGTTTGTTTTTTGTTTTGTTTTGTTTGTTTGCTTTCTAAATTTCTTTTCCTGTTGCTTTCACAAAATATTTCAACAAAAGCAATTTAATGAAGCAAGGGATTATTTTAATTCACAGTCAAAGGTGTAATCCTTCTTGGCAGGAACTCAGGCCACCTCCACATCACAGTTCAACCACCATCAGGGAACAGAGACTGATGAAAACAATCTTTCTGCTGATTCACTCTCTCCGTTTTAGAGAGTCTAGGATCCCCATTCATACTGTAGCCACACCCACAATTGCGGTGAATGCTCCCATATCAAGATAAGCTCCAAAAAGGCAAGTCCATGAATCTAGAATCCACCATGTTGGCAATTACACTGGGCATCTCAGTGCTATGACAGACTTGAAGGAACATTAAAAGAAAAATAACCAATGACTATTCTGGTATAAAATTTAACATTTGAAGTTTGAAAATCAAGCTTCTAATTGGGGTTTAAGCAACATAAAGTGGGGTATCTTTCAACCTGTCTTTTCAGCCTACAAGCTTTGCTTAACTGTTGGTGTGAAACAAACAGAGAGGAAAATAATGTTTTCTTTCATATCAAATTATTCATTTCCATAGTCTTTAGGCAATCACAAACTTGCCCTTCTCTGTGGACATCCCTAAACCCTTGCATGTGTGATTATTGTAACTCCCTTTTGAGTTTGAACATGTGTAATTAAGTTTTCAGTCAGTTTGACTAATTAACTGAAACTGCTGTCTGTGGGCTACAGCAGAAGAGCAAGTATCTGCGGAGTAGACTCACCACTAATTTTTCTATGAAGGATAATGGAAGTCAGAGCATGTATTTTAGGCTCAAACCAATAAGGGTCCAATTTTTCTAAGAATGTTCAACTCCCAACTCAAGGCTTTTGTAGAGTCTTGAACTTCAAATTCAAGGTCTCAGTTCTACTCTTAATAGAGATTCAAGTCTCTTGGTCCCAATGAATTGTCAGTCACTTGGACATAGGAATCCCTTAGGACCAAAATCAAAGCTCGAGACAAGGATGACAGCTTGGGTACCTTCACTGCCATGGACTTTATAGACCTCACAGTAACGTAGGGGAGAGTTTAATTTTAGTTTTATCATTTTATTTTATGTTATGTTAAAGATTGAAGCCAGAGCCATATTTGTGCCAAGTGAGCACTCCACCACAGAAATCTATCTCCAGTTTTCCCTGCTTTTATAATTACTTGGGGGTCTAGATAAGGTGCCTAGTTAAGTGATCTTGAACTCACTCTACTGCTCAGATCAGCTTTACACTTGTGATTCTCCTGCCAGAGCCTCACAAGGAGATAAAATTACTGCCCTGTGCCACCCTGCGCCACCAGGCCTGGAAGGGAAGACATCGTATTAAGTTATTTGGCTACTTTAAATTTTTATGTTATTTGTCATAAATTACATATTATTGTGGGAATATCCTTTTATATAAATGTCTCCAGTTTGAGAACAAATATAAAATGATAAATAATTGAATGTGACTTTCAAATGTTCCAGTTTAACCCCTCACCATTACATAGAGAAGAAGAAGCTCACAAAGTATTGACAAGATTTGCTCATTGAAGAGTTGGTATGCTGAGAGTCCTTCCTGGTGCTCCTCTACAGTTCTCAACAGCAAATGGTTAACATTATTGTCTCTGGAGCTCAAGGTTAGTACACCTTGCCAAAGTAGGGGACTGCACAGAGCCATAATGGCTTATGTGCATCTCACTCCATGAGCGAAATACACATTAAGGGTGGTCTCAATGGAAGGTCACTGCTGTCTCCTAGGAATTGGGAAGTGTGAGCACCCAGAATACATATTTGTTGGAGATGCTAGGCTTTGTGTTGTTCTCCACTGGGCACTTCTTTTGGTCAGTCTCCGGGGTAAGTGAAAATTGCCGAGGAAAAGAAAAATCCCTACTGAACACATGACTTCCTGGGAGACTCATGACTACCTTAGGTACTGTGCAAAGCATCTCCTGGTGGGGTATTAAGCTAGTTTACCTGCTTTCAACCCTTTTCTCTGTAGGGATTTTTCACAGTAAACACCCTGATTCCCCACCTTCAAACACCTTCCTCATTCTGGCTAACCCACCCTCAGTGTGTGCTATTCCATGCTTGCCTTTTCACTGACAAAGGCCCAGAGTCCCTCCACGTCTGCAGCATTATACACACAATGCATAGACTGCCGTGAGGCTCCGCTGAGTTGAATCTACCATGTTTTACAGACATGTCACTAGGAGCATGTATGTTTCCATGATACAAAATGAAGTTTTAAACACTTAACTCGTGGGTTCCAGTTCTGTATTTTCTGATCTATACAGATACAGTAGCATGCAGTTAATGAGCACTGGAGTGTTATGTTTGTATTTGTTTATTTGGGGTTTGCTTTTTGAGACAGAGTCTTACTACAGTTCCCTGGCTGCCTCAGAACTTGTTATCTAGACCAAATTTGCTTCAAGTTCACAGAGATCCATCTCCGTGTCCTAAGTGATGGGATTAAAGGAGTATGTCACCAAACCTACCTATGGCATTTTGTTGATGGGTTCAAAGTGACCCTTAGTATGAATAATTGAGATCTAGATATGCACCATAGTTGTGCCCTAGAGAGTAAATCACTTTTCTTGTTGGCCCCAAGCTCATTTCTATTCTGCCATGCTCCATGCTCAGCAATGATCCAGGGAGCAATCTGTGAGAGCAACAGGGGATGGTCTTGTGATGTTAAACAGTAGCAAAGATGACAAGAGCCTTGTCACTCAATCAAAGGTCAGATACCAGCACTGTATTAAAACCAAGCGCTGAGAACACCTGAGACACCTTACTGTTTGCTCACAAACTGCCTGCAAAGAAGTAACAGGAAATAGCAGGAAGCAGAAGACAAAAGTTGCCCACACTTGAAGGGTGCCACTGAACAAAACCAAGTTTGTTTAATTGAAACAATAAATTGTTTAATTAAAAGAAATGTCTATCTCCTGCTCATTAAGATATGCATCATAAAGGTTCATTTTGGAACAAAAATCTAATATTTGCTTTCTAACCTCAGTGCTATTTTGCGCGCTTCTTTTCTCTGGGATCATATTGGCTGATGGAGTAGGAAAGCTTCTGCATTGAAACATCTCTGTACGCTGAGCCTACCCCAATATCTCAAATAAAATTAATAACTTCAAAAGAATTTCATCAGAAATTCTGATTAATCTAGAGATATAAATGGGGGTGGGTGAAAAAGGGTATGACTCTGAGACCTTGTAAAATCTTTAAGATTTACTTCGCTTAAACTGTGCATTAACTTCCACTGTTTGGTGACAGATCAAGGCATTTCTAGGCAACTCTGAAGGAAGGTGGATATTAGAAATTTCCCTTCTGTTAGGACAGTAAATGAGTAGAATACAATTTTCTCTCTTAAACATAAGATGGGCTTATAGTAGAAAGGAACTGGTTGCCACATCTAAAATGTTCAGAGCCATCGATTCTCCAACACCTTACTGGTTTAAGAGATCTTAGGATTTCGATTTGGGAGGAGAAGTCTATAATGATGAGGAGGGTGATCTGCCCCTTTAAGTATTTTCCTAAGAGAAGCAAGCCTCTAGAGACCTCAGCAGAAGTTTGCAAGCTGCCCCAAGCATCAAGCATTGTTCCCTGACCTGACTGCTGTTGAAGGGACTCTGACTGGGCCTCCCAAGACTGGGTGGCCTAGAGCATTGACTCATTAATCTGTTTCGTCTTCATGCTTGCCAAGAGAGCGATCTTCCTTGACTGAAATCCTGTCAGGCTGTCATGTCATGAGGCCTATCCCTTGTCATTTGCCCCATCCACAATTAAGAAAAATGGCTCTGAGCCCCACTGTAAAGAAACCCTGTAAAAAGATGGCAGTCCAAACATAGAGTCTGATTTTAGGTAAGGACACTGTGTCCATCTCAATAAATTTTATTCCACTTAGTGTTTGCTACCCACTAAGGCAAATGTTTTCTATCCTCACTATAATATGGTTTTTTAAAAAATCATGCATTTAATAAGGAATATAGGAGTAGGAGAGTTGGCTCAGTGGTTACAAGCGCTAACTGCTCTTGCAGAGAACCCAGGTTCAGTTCTTAGCATCTGAGGGGCAACTCACAACCACCCTTAACTCCAGTCTTGTAGCAGGAAAGGCAGGGCTACCTTTATGTAAACACTGGGGCTGCAGAGCCGCAAAAGCATTTCCTACAGGAGGACCTAACTGAGAACTGCCTGAGAGTCCACGGATTGCTGGTGCAGACCATGTCAGCTAATCAGGAGCTGTTGTTTAAGAGATGCTTTCTTGGGACCAATGGGGCGTGGGTGGAGGGTATTAAGGAAGCTTGCAGCAGTGTTCAGAAGAGCTTGCTGCAGTGTTTCTCACCTGCTCCCAGAGTCTGTGCTGTTGACTCTGTGCCACCTCACCTCCAACCTCCAAGAGCAGGTAGGGGCAGGCATCAAGCAATACAGGGCACAGGCAACACAGTCTCAGAATATCCAATGCTCACATTTATATTTTATGGGTACTACATGTAACTTGTACACTTATATAAGGGGCAGGCAAAACGCTCATACACATGAAACACAAATAAATACTTTTTAAAAACACAGATAATATACTTAGGGCTGAGTTGAACATGGCAGCTTGAAGACAGGTACTTGGAAATCATAACATTGTCATTTACAGTGAAGACTTTTGTACAGGACACACCTTTGGACAATGCACTGAACCTGATACAGATGTTGGTCTCCTCCAATGATCCCAGGATCCCTCTCACACACACACACACACACACACACACACACACACACACACACACACACACACACATTCAAACTATTTTGATACAAGAATTCAAAGCCAAGTTGGGAAAAATACACTGTGTTAGTTTGAAGGGCAAAATCTTTAGAGACTCTGTCCCAGCTTGCCTTCTGTGGCTGTGATAAATACCACAACCAAAAGCAACCTGAGAAGGAAAGAGTTTATTTGGCTTATACATGCTGATCACAGTGGATCACTGAGGGAAGTCGAGACAGAAACTCAAACAAGGCAGGAACCTGGAGGCAGGCGCTGAAACAGAGGCCATGAAGGAGTGAGCCTTACTCACTTGCTCCCCATTGTTTGCTCTGCCTGCTTTTTTATACGATCCAGAACCACCTTCCCAGAGGCAGCACCACCCACAGTGGGATGGACTTGCCACTGCATCATCAATCAAGAAAATACCTCCCAGTCTTGCCTATGTGCCATGCTTAGGAGTCATTGTCTGAATTGAGATTCATTCTTCTCACAGCTCCTTAACTTGAATCAAATTGGCAAAAGTCTGTCCAGCACAGAGCTCACTGTTTCCCCATGTGAATAGTTGACACTTTTACAGTTGTGTTGAACTGACACATTCATACTTCTCTGAAATCTGAAGTCAGCATCTACCTTTAGCAAGCATTTAACATAAAATTTGTTAGATTCAAAATAAAAGTTGATGTGCCTATTACCTGAGCTAAGATCCTTACAGTGTGTAAAGTTGCTCACCTGGCACGGTAAGTGGCAAGTCATCCTTGTTTATATTTAGCCATTCGAATTCTTAATGATTCCCGTTATCAACAAAGATCACGTGGATGGTTTTGATTGACATTCCCCATTATTAACAAGGATCTTGTTGGATGGTTTTGATTGACATTCTCCTTAATTTTCACATTCTATATTATAATAGGTTGAATTTGCTAATATCACAACTGAGTGTGGATACTGAGGCAGGGTAGAATATTTGCAGCAATGACCTAAAAACTCAGTGGATGCTGCAGTTCACGGATTTTTCTAGCTGTTGCACATCTTAGGCCATATTTTGAGAAAGGGAGACTATTCCTTAATACATTTTCCTTGTATGTTTCTCGGATGAAGTCAAGCTTTCAACCTTGGCACCTTCCACTCCACTACCCTCAGGCTTCTTTGTGACACCATCTCTAATCTATTCCCATTCCTGTATGAGATTGCTTCCTGCTTACTATTCGTAAAACTTTGGAGATGTTTCCTATATTAGCACTTATAAGTCTGGGTATCCAACCTCCTTACTTTGACTGTTGACATTGCCTTCTACTGGGCCCAAGCATCTTCAGTTCTTCCTTCTCCAATAAAGGGCACTTGGCATGTTTCCTTTCTGTTTGATATATTCAGAACCTCCTTACACTGTCTATAGATTCTCAACCT
Organism: Uromys caudimaculatus; assembly: GCA_028551405.1. NCBI lineage: Eukaryota > Metazoa > Chordata > Mammalia > Rodentia > Muridae > Uromys > Uromys caudimaculatus. The sequence goes on from CM052709.1 coordinate 2,572,093, forward strand.
GTGGGTTATGACAGCCTTGGGATCGAATGACCCTTTTGCAGGAGTCACCCAAGACCACTGGAAAACACAGAAATTTACATATTCATATTAATAGCAAAATTACAGTTATGGAGTAGCAATGAAAATAATTTTATGGTTGGGCATCACCACACCATGGGGAACTGTATTACAGGGTTGCAGCATTAGGAAGGTTAGGAACCACGTACACCATTAAGAATACTGTCTTCCCCTGTCCTGGATAAACATAAACCTGTAACTGGCCCTTATACACTGCAGTAGACAATGCCCGGCACCACCTTCCCTCACTTTTGTCCCGCTCACACCTCCTCTACCTGACCTGCTCTCCACCCAGGTCTGCAAGTGACAGATATGCAAATGTGTGAACTGACAAACTTAAGGAAGAGCTCCCATCCCTCTGCTGATTCCCATGGCTTTGTGAGAAAGAACAAAATAATTTTACTGAATTAATTCACTGTACATTGGAGTCTCATTTATGTAACAGACTTTCTATCATCTAGTCTAGCTTTCCCACATTGACAATACATTCTTGTAAGCAAGCCCCACATGTTTTAGCTTCTCTAACCTTCAAAATAATTGAATCCACATTTTTAAAAGTGTGGGAAACAGTATCACAGCACTAGATACACACGCTTCTTTCTGGAATTTTATTAATCTCACTGATGTCTAAACTTCTGTAAATCAAGCACTTGTTATCATCACGTTTATTTCTGATCACTACTTCGTATCTGGGAAAATGGAAAGGTACCACACTGATAATAGAAAGTTAGAGGAGTGGTAGAGCAGGCCAGAGTACCGAGTGGGAGAGCAGAGACAGACAGAAGGAAAAGGGTCAAAGGGTCAAAGTGCTGTCAGCCAACAAATGTGGAGTACAAGTTACACGGACCTTCCCATTTTCTATAACATCTAAATAATACCAGTTTCTAAGTTCTAAGTAATATCCCTTCCCAGTGGTATAAATATAAGCTGTGCACAGTTTACCATATATATGGTAAGTGGTTTAACATATCCATGGTTGATAGTTTAGCGAACTTTCAAAACACGGTACTGTATTTATTATTTTTATTATTATTAATTTTTTGTAGTCCAACCATCATCTCCCTCCCGGTCCACTCTCTAAATGTTCCTTGTCTCATTCCTCCAAGGGGATGTTCCCTCAGCCCCATCTCCACCTCACCAGAACTCCCAACTCCCTGGGGCCAGGAATCAGCCCCAGGACAGAATGTGCACCAGCCAGACTATTGGCCTGACATCAGAAGAGCTGAGTCCTTAGAAGTAGAGTACATCTTTCCCACAAAATGCTAAAGGCTTCAGAGTTATCATCTTCATCTTCTGACTTAGAATTTGATTTTAACCATTTCTATCCAATTTACAGATAACAGCTTAAAATGTCAGTCTTCACAGGAATGTCTATATGTTAATAATAAGTAGTCCTTAAAACTTAATCATCTTCAATGATGTTTGAGGTAATCTCCTAGAAATGGGATAAGAATTTGGAATCGCCTGCGTGGGTGTCTTCTGAGGGCCAGGGAGAACATTCTAAGCCACCAACTCTATCCTTGTTCAAATTTACATTGCTGAGAGAGTCTACAGATGTACCAAGCAACAGAAATCTAAATTAAATAATACATTGTTGTCCCTGTTTTGTTTTTTTGGTTACCAAATGTTTGCAAACAAACCTGCTAAAGCAGAGCAGAGAGCAGTGTATCCTGAGAGATTCTGTTGTTCCTAACAATGTGAGTCTTTCTTACCAAGGTCCTCTTATCTCACAGACTAAGTTTACTTCATCTTAAAACCCAGGGCCTCACTGGGCAGTGGTGGTGCACGCCTTTAATCCCAGCACTTGGGAGGCAGAGGCAGGCAGATTCTGAGTTCGAGGCCAGCCTGGTCTACAGAGTGAGTTCCAGGACAGCCGGGGCTACACAGAGAAACCCTGCCTCAAAAAAACAAAACAAAACAAATAAACAAAAAAACCACCCAGGGTCTCACTAGTTCAGGCTAAGACAGTGTGAGAGCCTGTCATAAGTGTCTGTCTATATTGGTTGCAGGGGGCACTTTGTTCTCTGTGACTAAACTCGGAATGAACTTTCTCAAGCCACCTGGCAAGTTTCGCCATGCTGAAACTGTCTAATCTAATAAGTAGCTATTCTTTCATTTTAAGTTGGCAATCTCCCAAAAACAAACAAAAGCATGACAGAAAAATATGAATTTGTACCAGAGAATACAAATAAGGTGACCTTATTCTGCAAAGCTCCCAGTTTTCAAACATTCGCTTATCAATTTCCATAAGCACCTTATCTCTAAATGTGATTATATATCCAACACAAATCTAAGGCCTCTATTTTTCTAAGATGGGAGACTGAATCCATCTTCTCCTCCCAAGAGTAGACTATCTTGCTCTGCATTGCTTGCTCAGATATATTTAAGGATTGTCTTCTGAAATAAAACCCTGAATCCTCTCAAGATAAATTTACAGCAGAAAGATTCAATCAAGAGCAGGATCATGCTTACAGATTCACCTTCAGAGAAGTGAATGGATTATTCTACCCAGTCACTCTTTGGGTTAAATTTTAATGACAAGAGTCAGGCTCTGTTTCTGAAAATGTTCATTCCTAATGAAGTTGCTTCCAAATAGTAATTTTGGGTTTGTTTTCATATTCTCCCCAAAAGTGTGCCTGAGAATATTAACTCAGATAAGAACTGTCTCAAATGTCCATTTCCTTTTCATTAAAAAAACAAGTCAGAAAGTGAGTAAACCTGAATCTTCCTCCAAATTTCTGTCACATTTCCTCTAGTGTGTTTGACTCTAGGCTACAGTCATTCACATGACCTCACATGAATGGATACATTTCCAGAAAATTCCCATCAAAAACTCAGAGCACAGATTCCTGCAGACATATCTAAGGGAGCACTTGGCAAGGCTGTTTCTAAGATGTGTTTCTAGGGAAGAGGGATTAATAGCCAGGCAGATATTGGCTTTGGTTAACTACAAAATTTTCCAAGTAGACTATAAACCCTGAAAGTCCCCTCATAAAAGACACAGAACCTACTAAATGACCAGTACATCCTCAGGGGAGCAGTGGGTACAGTGCACTGGATAGATTTGTTTTGTCCCTACTGCAAGTGGCCAGCAGCTCTGTGTGAGTATCCAGGTTGAAGACATCTTCCCTGCAGCATCTTCTTTGAATGATAAGGAATGAGTTTGTACAGACTCCAAGTACCATATGCTGAGAACACTATATGTTGTTATAGGTCATGAGGTCCATTTAATGGTAACATAGTGTGACTTGAATGAAAGTGAATGGGGTTGTGAGAAGGTAGTGGGCACAGGAGTGATTTGATTCTGAGCTTACATTCTACAATAGAAAATATCCACATGCTGTCACCTTGAGAGATTGAAGTCACACATCTACTTCCTATGATTTACAACATTTAATCCTAAAGGACAGGGTTTGTTTGACCAATAACACCTAGCAAATTACCTGATACTGACCAGGAGTTCTCAAGTATTTGTGAAATATATTTAAAAGTGAGTAGATAAATGAGTTTACTAGTCAAAACAGCAATCTAACAACGTTGTTTGTTGAATCAGTTCTATGGCAGCTGGAGGTACCATAAAAAGCACATTTGATCGTAAAATAGAACTGAGATCCAAGAAACCCTTCTATTTATTCTAAATCCCTGTTGAGTGCAACTGATAATACCAGTAAGCATTATTTAATTGCTTCTAATTTATTTCATCATCAGTTATATTTGAGAACAAATTACAAGTGTTGCTGCCAAATAAAAGTATCATTAACAAAAGCCGTGCCTATTGTAAACAATGGTAGCATCATTTAAACGGTGATGTATTAGAGAACTTGTAAAGTGCCGAGGACACCATAAACACTGGAAGTCCTTGACTTTAGGTTGTTTTTTGATGTTTTTTGTTCTAATGTTATTGTTTGTTTGCTTTGTTTTTAAAGCCAAATATTTAAAAGAACTAAAAAAATCTGCAAATTGGTTTATTTTTATTACTGGCAAATTAATATTATATTTGTGTCTATCTTTCTCTCATGATGATTTTCAGAAGCATCCTTCATTACAACCAATGTATTCAACCACTTTTTAAAATTCAAACATGGCAGCAGTGATATAATACCTCGGATAGCTCCATAGCATCTCAATTTTGAAGTGATCTTGGGGTGCATGTGAAGAGTGTAGGAGAAAATGTATCCACACTAAATGGTTTAACTATCAGCCCTGAACTGTGTCTGCCTTGGTACTGAGACACAGAAGCTCACTGATACAGTTGAGTTCTTGAACTTGAATATAATGTAAATTGTCAATTGCTCTAGAATTCCAGTTGCCCTGCCAGTAACAACAGATGTCCTCCATGATTCCTGCCCTAGATGAGGTCCATAAGGGTGAGGTTCACTGTGGAACAGCTGAATGAAAACTATGCAGTTCAGGGCTATTGCCTTCCCAGAGCCTCCAGGCCATTAGAGGTACCAAGAAATAAATAATATTCACTGTGTTTTACATAGCTAGAAAGAGCCTAATCAAGTGTCATCTACTGAGATGAAGCTTGGAGGAAGCAGACAGAAAAAATAAAAAATAAAATAATAGCCATGATGTTGTTAATCTTAAATGTTAGCCATGCAGTCACTTAACTTCTTTCATCATAGTTTGTGTTATGCCAAACTAGGTGTTCCTCCAAGGCACATCATAAAGTCATGGATTGCAGGCATAGTTGGGAAGAAAGCGTTGTGAATGCATACACATCACGCCAGTGTGCATCTCATGATGGTCAGCCTGGTTTTAAGTAAGGTGAGCTCTGTTTTCTATTCATTGACAAAACACCTCAGGCCCAAGATCACCAGAGAACAGCATTCAAGAAAGTGGATGCTCAGCTGAGAGCTGAGGAGGAACCAAGAACGTCTTAGGGCAGCATTACAAGCAGGCATTCGGTGAGCATTTGGTGATGCTGGTGTCAGTTTAAGGAGATAGGTTTTCATCCTCGATGGGGCTTGATGGTAAGAGTGATGCTGATGCTGTGACTGTGGATTCTAATCATCTTCAACACCAGGAGAAAAACTGCAGGAAAACCAAAGATATTAGTAATTGTTCACATAGCAGTCGTCTTTCCTATAGGCAGGCCACAGAGATGTCGGCCAATATGTGATCCTAACAGTGATCCTTCCTTTATCTTGTTCAACTGTGATCATATGGAGGCCTTGATTTTATCTCTTCATCTCTTACAGAATGATCTCTGATACTGAAGTTCTGAGAAATTTTTTATATACTCCGAGTGCTAGGATCAAATAATGAAAGCTAGGCTAGCCCTAGATAATTCTCCAAAGTGTGTGTGTGTGTTTGTGTGTGTGTATGTGTGTACTGCTGTGGATGTATTTATGTGTGTATATTTGTGTGTATGTATGCATGTATATATGTTAATGTGTTTGTATGTGGATGTGTGGATATGTATAACTGTGTATAGGAGTCTGTGCATGCCTATGCATGACTGTGTGTGTTTGTGTGTTTGTGTGTGTGTGTATATCTTTTTAGAAGTATAACATCAAATTCAAATTCCTTAAACAAGTTGAATTTCACATTCATGAACTAGACATTCAATCCTGTCCACTGCAGAAGAAGCCAAAGTTTTATAATTCCTACTTTACATTCCTATTCTCTTTGATTATTTGGTTTTATGATTGGGTGTATATAAGTTAAATATCACAGTTTTATTATTATCAACTAATTACATTTGCAATGAAAAGAATAACCAAATGTACAAAACTCAAGCAGAAATAATAGTTTTCTTTCACAAGGAAAAAATTCTAACCTTTTGTTTGAATAAATAACTAAACATAATTTGTATAGATATTTTTTTCTGTGTTCTGGTTTTGATCCATCATTAAATTATATTCTGTCTGCCAACTACCGAGAGAAAGAGAGAGAGAGACAGAGACAGAGAGAGAAATTGTATTTGCGAGGAAAAAATCATTATTTTTTCAAAGCATATTTATTATACTATGTGGCACTGAACATAGCAAACTCTCCTCACCACCATACTTGGATTTCACACAGGACTATCTATGCCAAATGGTCATTTTTCTCACATTTATTATGTTAACAGGATAAATGCCAACATTTGTCAACATCTTGTAAATGATGAGTCTTAATGAGGCAAGCTACTCTTTCCTCTTCTGAGGAATCTCATAGAAGAATAAGCAAAATATCAGGTCAAAGTGAGTGGGAGGGAATCCCAGAGTGCAGACCTTTCTGCGAACAGGAATTCCTAGAGGTTTTGCTCAGAGTGGATTCTAGGATCTAAGCCAACTTGGCCTAAACCTGTATACAACATTTTAATTGTATTTTTAATAAATACTGTAAAATGAGGTTCACATGATAATTCAGGAAAAAAGAAAGGCTTAAGGGAGCAGAATTGGAATTAGAATGCAGAAAGAGGGAGAAGAGATTTGCGGATTTGGAAGTGTTGCCAAAAGTCAATGGATACAAGTGTTCGATAATAGAAAGGCACACTGGGGAAGATCCAAGGAGTCTGGGGTGAGACAGGCTCACTCTAGAGTAAAGAAGCCAAGGACAGTCTGCTGGGGCACACATGTGCTAGTCTCAGAAGTTGAAAATGAGGCATTTACAAGCACACGTCAATAGGATGATGGCTTATGACTCAGGTTTCAGGTCAGAAAGCTTCAATCTGTGTTTAAACCCTGACTGTAGCAATTACAAGCTAATATATTATATGCATGGCTCCATTACCCTCCATCCGGGACTCTATCTGTTGAAGAGAGCTAACACCATGAACAATAAAGGAGTGCCTCCATAATTCTACAGGGTGACACACAGAAGCCTGTTTGCCACACCAGTTGTGGCCATCACCACAGTGCATCTTGTTATATTGAATAATATAATCCCTTGTAGTAAAAGAAAAGTGAAACTGACCACAGTTCTATGAAAAATACGTATTTTGTTGCATTGTGTTTGTACATTTCTGTGTGCACTTGGGTATGTACACACGTGTGTGTTGAGAGAGGAGAGATTCTCATGTGAACCTTGAATCTTTTGAAGGTCATAAGCAAACATTCTAATGCTTTATAAAGTACTTCCCCATCACAGTAATTCTTGGACAGTATCCTTAAAATTCTGAAGACTATAGATTCTACAATGTGGCTAGAAATAATGTCAAAACGTTGACTACTGTTCCAGTTCTCTGAGGATTAAGATGGCTGTCACTGCTTCTAGAATTCTGTGCATATCTTTACAAGCTGCCATGAGGTCCTCTTATGTCCACTTTCTTTCTAAGACAGAACTTGGAAAGACACCCCCTAGCTCCTCTTCTGTCCTTATCGTTAGGATACTAATCAGAGGCGAGGCATATATTTTCTAGTGCTCTATGTTCCCTTACTCCATCGGTTCTCAACCCTTGAGTTACATACTGTGTATCCTGCATATCAGACATTTATATTCCAACTCATAACCAAAATTACCATTATAAAGTAGCAACAAAATAATTTTATGATTGGATTGTTCATGGAGTCACCACAACATGAGGAATTATATTAAAAGGTCGTATATTAGGAAAGTTGAGAACCACTCTGTTAATCTTTGTCTGAAGTCCCCCCTCCATAAAGATGAATGCTGGCCAAGTGGCTGAGCTAACTCAAACACAGCCTCTCTCTCTCTCTCTCTCTCTCTCTCTCTCTCTCTCTCTCTCTCTCTCTCCTTTCCCTCTCTGTCCCAATGAGTTGTTATATCACACAGCAAGCACTTATTTGTGTTTTGAGATAAACTGAGTATTTTGCAGTCACAAACAGAATTGAAGTTCTGTTAGTAAGACTATAAGAAATTGATTATAGAAGATAATTAACCACCATCATATGGGTGCATTAGGTGAAAGGGAGAATGTTATCAGAAAAGACAGCAGAAACATCTGTATATGAGAGTCCCTGCAGCAAGGGAGGAAATGGTATTCAGGACCTTGTTGACTGAGATGTTTGACAAGAAATGAATTGGGATTCTGTGATGCTGAAGCAATTTTTACCTTTGTCTTAAGTTACTTTACAAATAACTCCTCTGGTAAAACAGAAACCTGATGACATCGATGATTGAGTGGTCTTGGGAGCGATCTGGGTTTAATGAAGGCATTTGGAACGTGAAAGGATGGTCAGTTCTTCTAGTGAAGTTTTCCAAAAGCTGTTCCAGAAAGATATGCCTAAAGGCCATAGAACTATCAGATTGTAGGCAAAGGTTTGGCAGGGTTCACCATAGAAATCACCAAAGCAGTAAGCACGAGGAGGAGCACAGGGGAGATTTGACGGAATACGTGAGGGAAGTAGAGGAACAGCAGGTAAGAAGAGCAGTGTACATGTGTATGGGCAGGTTGTTCCCTGGAACAAGATATCTGACAGAGAAGTAAGAAGGAGGTTGTAAGGGATTAGTGGAGTGGGGAAGGAAGTAATTAGAAAGCCAGGAGACCCCTGCCATCAGATATGAGAAAGGCAGCCAGAATAGATATGACCGACATTTGAGGTTTCAAAAGATCGTGTTCCTTTTCATTACAATACTTCAGCTATTCTTGAGCGCTGACTGTGCATCAGACCTTGTAAGTGAGGATTCAGTAGACATTTCCATAAAAATGCAGTCACAAAACACACTAGGCTCCAGGCAATGTCGGCTCTGCTACGTTAGTGAGCTTAGTGAGCTACCAGCCATGAACAACATCTGAAGGGATAAAAATGCTGAGTCCTAGGAAAACTTGACCTACAAAATCTGGCCAGAGCTGACTGATGCTTGCTGAGTTTTGTTCTCTATATGATTCACTCATGAACTCAGCCATAATCATATCAAATCTATGAGGTAACCATTTTGCCAACCAGAGAATGAAGAACCACAGATATCAAGGCATCTTTGGAAGGTGAAAGGGTTTGCAAGATCTGTACATGTACTTTGGTCCTGAGAAACTGGCTCTACAACTTATTTGCAAAAAACATTGTGACTCTTTAGCCATGGAGCCCACAGCAGGTGGCCATGCCTAAACATTCACCAATAAACAAGAAGTAGAGCATCTATAGAGAAAGAACACGACTTATTCAACAAAGAAAAAGAAGACAGAATCACTTCTCTGTATATATTTCATATAAACACAGGAATGGTAAAGAAAGGACGAAGAAGAGCCTCATACACCACAGCAAGTAAGAGACCCTGTCACTAGGTGTAGACCCACAGGGTAGAAAATGGGGAAACTGGCACCAGCCTTGAGGCACACTTGGTTGAACAAGAGTACTTGGGAATGGAAAGTCACAGCCCTGTAAGAAGTGGGCCACATCTGTTTTCATTTGCCCACTTAGATGGAACAGCTGAAGAGGCAAGGCATATAAGAACCTAGGTTAGGACAAGAGAAAGTCTACTTTGAGCAAATTGGAAGAATTTTGTAGGTGAGCCCACAAACGTGGGAGAGAGAAGGGCATGAACCAAGAACACCAAAGAATTAGATGTCTTAAAAGACATGTTGACCCACCCATGTATTTCTAGTTCCATACTACACAAACACACACACACACACACACACACACACACACAAATACCTAAATCTAAATTCATGTTTTGTATTATTTTTCTTTTTGGAGAAGCAGAGAATGCAAATTTCTTTCTTGATTAATTTTACTTCCCTAGTCTAAACACTCTTGTTCCTTGGAATTAATCTCTTCATTTTCAGTCTTCACCTCCTTTACAAGGCATGGTGATGTCAATTTTAAGTATTTCCTAAAATACTTCTGACTTCAAAACATACCAACTGTCTGGGGAAAAGGCAACCAAATCACCAAAGGGGTGTGTTTTGGGTTTTGACAATGGGTAGATGGTATTTTGAAAGTATACAGGTTTTCAAAGTCATTTATTTTGAAAAAGATAACAGAAATTTAATGTTGGAATTTAGCGCTTTTATCCCCAAAAAATCAACAAGCTTTTTGTTATTTTGGTAGCAGAGACCACACATCTCCTAAGGAAACTTCACTTTTTTTCTCTCTTGGAAGTTTCCAGCATCTACAATTGTTATAAGAAGATTGTCTGTGATGAAAGGAAGACTCCAGGAAGGGTGGGGTGAGCTAGTGAGCTGAGCTGAGCATGTGACCAACCAGCAGCCACAGAACAGGAGGAAGAGCAGTCAGTCCTTTGCCCTGGTTCCCTCCTGTGGACCTGTCTTTAAGATTCCTTATTGAGAGTAGTGCTCAGAACAGTGTCACAAAGAGTTTCCAAGGTCTTTCCTTGAACACCCGAGTCACTGCAAGTACATACACGTCCCTTGACGACTCAGATCACATTTGAACAACTGCATATATCAAATATAGATTTAGCTTCTTAACTATTCTCGTGACATATGTTCCATGAAATAATAATGGACCTTTAAACTCTAGAACCATGTTCTCAACCTTCTTATGCAACAGTACTTTAATACAGTTCTTCATGTTACCGTGATCCCAACCATAAAATTACTTTTGTTGTTCCTTCATAACTGCAATTTTGCTACTGTTATAAATCATAATGTAAATAATTTTTTGGAGATAGAGGTTTGTGAAAATGGTGACAAACCCTACTCTAGAATTTAACAGTTTTCACTTGAATAAAATCTTGACAAATTAGAAAATACGAAATAGACAATGTAGTAGACAGGCTGTAATAAAGAATAGGAGAGTTTCCCACAAACAATGCTTTCATTGCCTTATTCTTTGTGTGTTTTGTTGATTTAAAACCCTGATGGAGAAGTTATGAGAAAAATATACCCCATCAGCATTTCTAAAGTCTACTTTTCTAAAGACGAACACTCATTGCAGAAAGTATAAAAATGACCTGAGTGTGGTTTTATTTCTCCAGTCACTGTGGTGCTAATGGTTTCCTTAAATGTCTTTTATTTATACTGGCAGGATATCATAAATGTTCTCTGGCCTTTATAATCTGAGTGCAAGGACTCTTAATACCTAAGACAACTAAGTCATCTTTGTACCTATGAAGAAGAAAATGAGTTTGGCCGTGAGCTCATCTTAGTTCTACACGTGTCTGCATAAGAAGGAAATGTGAAAGTATTGATCTCTGAGTGAAAATGAATTCAACATTGGTTAAAAGAAGAGGAGGATAAAAGTGGCAGAAATTAATACTGAAATACAAAGAAAATATGTTTGACAATGTCAATGTTGGTGAAGTTGTTTAGAAAACTTCAAATGTGGCTAGGAGCATTGTAATCCAACACAAGCATTTTGAAAGACAGTTTAGACAAAAACAATTATATCCCAAAATGGGGCACATCAAGAAACTTTGCCATCCAATGACAAAAATCTTCAGAGAAGAGATATTGGAGATAGTATGAATAATCATTGCCCTTCTCAAGAACACCTGTCTTTGTCCTGGGTGTTCAAGAATAAATATGGCAGAGAAGATTGCTCACTACATAGTGATCAGGAAGCTACAGTTGAGAGAATGGCAGGGGTCTCCAGGTCACTTTCAAGGGAATGCTCCCATTACCTAGTATCAACAAGGACCTACTTCTCACCCAGCTAATTTTAAGGTTTTATTGTGATTTTCATTCATGTGTATTTGTACATGTAAATATATGTGTAAATGTATACCACATGTATGTGAGTATACATGGAGTCCTGAAGAGGGCATCAGACCCTCTGGAGATACAGCTATGAGCTTCCCAATGTGGATGTAGGAGAACTAAACTCTCTTCTTCTGGAGGAGAAGCAAATGCTCTTAACCACTGAGCTGTCTCTCCAGCCTCAAACTCCCTACTTCTTGATAAGGCCACTGACTGGGAACTAAGTATTTGACACCAGTACCTTTGTTTAAACATTTAAGTCAAAAGAGGGCCTGGGGATCTGGCTGAGTGGCTATGAGCACTTGCTGCTCTTGAAGAGGACCAGGGTTCATTCCTAGCACCCTCATGATGGCTCAAAACCATCCATGACTCCAGCTCCAGGGAATATGGTGCCTTCTTCTGGCCTCTGAATGTAACACACACACACACACACACACACACACACACACACACACACACACACAC
>CM052709.1:2584668-2646073 GCA_028551405.1 Uromys caudimaculatus
CCCACCCGCCCACCCATTCCCATATTCCCACCTTGACATTCCCTTTTACTGGGGCCACTAGCACCCTCAGGCCCAGAGTCCTCTCCTTTCTCCCTGGTGGCCATCGAGGTGATTCTTCTGCCTCATATGTAGTCCAAATCATGGGTCAATAGATGTGTATTCTTTGGTTAGTGGTCTGAACTAGAGGACGACCAGGGGGGAGGGTCAGGCCCATTGACGCTCTTGCTCCCTCCATGGGGATGATAGAAGATTTTAAGAAAGAAAGAAAGAATTCCCTTAAAGAAATACAAGAGAACACAGGTAAACAGCTAGAAGCCCTAAAAGAGGAAACACAAAAATCCCTTAAAGAATTACAGGAAAACACAATCAAACAGGCAGAATTTCAAGAAAACACAATCAAACAGGTAAAGGAAATGAACAAAACCATCCATGATTTAAAAATGTAAATAGAAACAATAAAGAAATCACAAAGGGAGACAACCCTGGTGCTAGAAAACCTAGGAAAGAGATCAGGAGTCATAGATGCAAGCATCACCAACCGAAAACAAGAGATAGAAGAGAGAATCTCAGATGCGGAAGATACCATAGAAAACATTGACACAACAGTCAAAGAAAATGCAAAATGCAAAAAGCTCCTAATCCAAAACATCCATAAAATCTAGCACACAATGAAAAGACCAAACCTAGGGATAACAGGTATAGAAGAGAGTGAAGATTCCCAACTTAAAGGACCCCTAAAGAAATAGAAGCAATCATTAAAAGTCTCCCAACCAAAAAAAGCCCAGGAACAGATGGGTTCACTGCAGAATTCTATTCTTCTTCAAAGAAGGCCTAATACCAATACTCTTCAAACTATTACACAAAATAGAAACAGAAGGAGCACTACCCAATTCATTCTTTGAGACCATAGTTACACTGATACCAAAACCTCACAAAGACTCAATGAAGAAAGAAAACTTCAGACCAATTTCCCTTATGAATATCGATGCCAAAATACTCAATAAAATTCTTGCAAACCGAATCCAAGAACACATCAAAACGATCATTCATCATGATCAAGTAGACTTCATCCCAGGGATGCAGAGATGGTTCAATACCCAGAAATCCATCAATGTAATCCACTACATAAACAAACTCAAAGAAAAAAAACCACATGGTCATTTCATTAGATGCTGAAAAAGCATTTGACAAAATTCAACATCCCTTCATGACAAAAGTCTTGGAAATACCAGGAATTCAAGCCCATACCTAAACATAGTAAAAGCAATATAGAGCAAACCAGTAGCCAACATCAAACTAAATGGAGAGAAACTTGAAGCAATCCTACTAAAATCAGGGACTACAAAAGGCTGCTTCTCTCTCCCTATCTATTCAATATAGTACTTGAAGCTCTAACTACAGCAATTAGACAACAAAAGGAGGTCAAAGGGATACAAATTGGAAAGGAAGAAATCAAAATATCACTATTTGGAGATGCTATGATCCTATACTTAAGTGACCCGAAAAACTCCACCAGAGAACTGCTACAGCTGATAAACAACTTCAGCAAAGTGGCTGGATATAAAATTAGCTCAAACAAATCAGTAGCCTTCCTATACTCAAAGGATAAACAGGCTGAGAAAGAAATTAGGGAAATGACACCCTTCACAATTGTCACAAACAATATAAAGTATCGTGGTGTGACTCTAACCAAACAAGTGAATGATCTGTATGACAAGAACTTCAAGTCTCTGAAGAAAAAAATCGAAGAAGACCTCAGAAGGTGGAAAGATCTCCCAAGCTCATGGATTGGCAGGATTAGTATAGTAATAATGACCATCCTGCCAAGAGCAGTCTACAGATTCAATTCAATCACCATCAAAATTCCAACTCAATTCTTCATAGACTTAGAAAGAGCAATTCTCAAATTCATTTGGAAGAACAAAAACTCAGGATAGCAAAAACTATTCTCAACCATAAAAGTACTTCTGGGGAAATCAGCTTCCCTGACCTCAAGCTATACTACAGAGCAGTACTGATAAAAACTGCATGGTATTGGTACAGTGACAGGCAGGTAGATCAATGGAATAGAATTGAAGACCCAGAAGTGAACCCACACACCTACGGTCACTTGATCTTTGACAGGAGCTAAAATCATCCAGTTGAAAAAAGACTGCATTTTCAACAAATGGTGATGGTTCAACTGGAGGTCAACATGTAGAAAGAAGGATGCAAATTGATCCATTCCTATCTCCCTGTACAAAGCTCAAGTCCAAGTGGATCAAGGACCTCCACATAAAACCAGATACACTGATTCTAATGGAAGAGAAACTGGGGAAAAGTCTCAAACACATGGGCACAGGGGAAAAGTTCCTGAACAGAACAGCAATGGCTTATACTCTAAGATCAAGAATCAACAAATGGGACCTCATGAAACTGCTAATCTTCTGTAAGGCAAAGGACACAGTCAATAGGACAAAAAGGCAACCAACAGATTGGGAAAAGATCTTTACCAATCCTAAGTCCAATAGAGGGCTAATATCCAATATATACAAAGAACTCAAGAAGTTTGACTCCAGAGAACCAAATAACCGATCAAAAAATGGGGAACAGAGCTAAACAGAATTCTCAACTGAGGAAACGTGAAGGGCTGAGAAGCACCTAAAGAAATGTTCAACATCCTTGCTCATCAGGGAAATGCAAATCAAAACAACCCTGAGATTCCACCTCACACCAGTCAGAATGGCTAAGATCAAAAACTCAGATGACAGCAGATGCTGGCAAGGATGTGGAGAAAGAGGAACACTCCTCCATTGTTGGTGGGATTTCAAGCTGGTACAACCACTCTGGAAATCAGTTTGGCGGACCCTCAGAAAAATGGACTTAATACTAACTGAGTACCCAGCTCCTGGCCATATACCCAGAAGATGCTCCAACATGTAATAAGGGCACATGTTCCACTATGTTCATAGAAGCCATATTTATAATAGCCAGAAGCTGGAAACAACCCAGATGTCCCTCAACAAGGGAATGGATACAGAAAATGTGTTACATTTACACAATAGAATACTACTCAACTCTTAAAAACAATGACTTCATGAAATTCACAGGCAAATGGATGGAACTTGAAAATATCATCCTGAGTGAGGTAACTCAGTCACAAAAGAACGGTATGTTCTCACTAATAAGTGGATATTAGCCCAAAAGTTCAGAATATCCAAGATTCAATTCACAGCAACCATTGGATTTAGCGTGGGGTCCCAGATGGAGGAGTTGGAGAAGGGACTGAAGGAGCTGAGGGAGTTTGTAGTCCCATGGAGGGAGCAACAATGTCAACTTGCCTGACCCCCCCCCCCCCGTGCTCCAGCAGACTGGACCACCAACCAAAGAATACACATGGAGGTACCCATGGTGCTGGCCGCATATGTGGCAGAGGATAGCCTTGTTGGCCTTCAGTGGGAGGAGATGCCCTTGGGCCTGAGGGTATTAGATGTCCCAGTATAGGGGAATGCCAGGGAGGGAATACAGGAATGGGTGTGTGGGTGGGGGAATGCCCTCATAGAGGCAGGGGGAGGGAGGATTGGATAGGGGGTTTCCAAATAGGAGAGCTGGAAAGGGGAAAACATTTGAAATGTAAATAAAGTATCAAAAAATAAAAAATAAAATCTATAAATGTGGCCTGTTACATTTCTCAACATTAAATATCCCATGCATCTATCATTTGGAATTCTGAAGTCCAAAATAAAATTCATATCTAAAACTTAAAATCTAAAATCTTAAAAAAAAAAAATTGACCTTCTTGAGTCCTGGTATAGCGACACAAATGGAAGTTCCATATTTGACTTCATGTACAGGTTACAGTCAAAATACAGGGTGACTAAAAATACTACATAGAACGGCCAGCTAGCACCACATTACCAAACTGCATGAAGCTAATAAATCCCTTGATTAATGATGCTCTCCGTTATAACATGTTTGTGCAAGTGTTTTTACTATTTACCTGTAAATATTCCATAGTCTAGAATGAAAAACAAGTAATGAAACATTTCTAATCCAGATATTAAGACAAGGAGTTTTCATCCCAACTCACAAGTGACTTGGACCAAACTGAAGTGTGTAGCTCCTTCCTGCTATGCTATCCTATCGATAAGGATAAAAGCAGCCTGTCGGGTGTGTTCTCTCCCAGAAGGTGCGAGCATATGCTTTGTGACTTTCCATCCCATGATCCTACAAGGAATAAGAAGGACATTTAATGACTGACAGAATGAACCAGTGTATCAAGGAGTCAGAATAATTCTCAATTCCTGGAGCTACAGGATAGTGTTTGTGTTACAGCTCAGCGTTTGAGGGACTGTGGAAGAAAAGCAAGTGGCTCTTCTTTTATGATGTTTAATTCAGCAGGTGGAAAGGCCTCAGTTCAAAATGCTGCTCTGGCCTTGTGCTCTGCAGAGCTGGCTGTGGAGGGAACTGAAATATCTGTCCCTTCCCATGGCACTGCTTCTTTTATTCATCAGCTGAGGCTGGCACTGCCCTGCTCCTGAACTTGTCCCTGTACTGACGCCAGGGAAACATATCCAAGAGAATTAATTGCATTAAGCAATATTTTCCTTTGTCTAATCATCTCCCATATGTCCATCCTCCGGGTTATGTCACCTAGGCACATTTAAAAGGCTTATGGGACTCACTGAGTCACACCTTCCCAGTTCATCCCAGGTACATATTATGAACACGCTGCTTCAAGTATGTCTTTGTTGAGCACAGGCTGTGAGTAGGTATTATTTCTCCAGCTTACATTGTATTCTGTTTCCTTCGTCTGGGTGCCACTGTCATTTGATTAAACATACTGTGGGTTTTTTTGATGCCTATTGCTTAATGAGAAGTGAATTGATCCTTCAACAATTACCTACTAGAGGGACCAACCACAGTCAAAGATGTTCTGGAGATTTTTAAATGCTAGTAAAATTAAACCAGTTAAGAATTCATTGTCTGTCATTTGCTCTTAGGTTATTAAGTAATTGGAATTAAGTAAAATATGATTGTGCCATTTCTGGTGATTGAGAGTATCCTCCACCACTTCCCCATTGTTTCATCATGGTTTCCTTTGTTTTGTGGGCCTAGTTGGTCCACACTGCCTGACAGAAGACTCTGGTTTGCTGGGAGCTGCCCTCTTTCCTTCATCAACAGACTTACTCTATCATGCAGCCATGTGAGGCTGACATGGCTTACCTTTTACATTTCCTGCATTCTCTGGGGATGAGGGATTTGTTGACATTTTCTACAAACCCTGTTGCTATTATGAATCAGAAACAGATTTCAAGCTCCAGCACTCTCAGAGTTAAGCTGCTTTGAAAAGGAGGGGAAAATAAATGGGGGAAACTTGGAGATTTAAAGTAAGAGATGATTTGAAACACTAACTCAGTGTGGTTCCCCCACCCCGACACAATCTTTTAAACGCATCACACTCTGTGCTTACAACAGGAGATGGAGTCCTTTCAGAAATTTCCAGAACCATGTTCCTTCAGTGCCTTCTGATGTACTAATTATGATACTAGCTAGTGAGACTCTTGCTAGTGGTTGTCACGATCATTATCATGCAGTTACTTATGCAGGAAAGAAATCCCTTGAACATAAGAAAACCTTAAAAATCCTTCTCATTTTTAATGTTCTTAAGCCGAAGTGAACCCAGTTATTTAGAATTCCTTTGTCTGTGTCTGTAACTAGCTTCACAGGCCTGGAGGATGAAATGTTCTTTCTAGTAATACCTTCATTCATGGTCAGTTACACTCTTAATTAATGGTATTCTTCACTAAGAGAAAGATCTATCTGTAAGGGACTTGTACAAACATACACTGTGTAGGTACCACAGTCAATGCAGAGACTAAGCAAAGCCCTTTAGTTTCATCCACCAGGACAGACATGGATAAACTGCATGAGTTTATGACATGTGTGCTCACACACACACACACACACACACACACACACCACCCATGCCCCTCCTGATTGGCTTAGCCTATTTCTGCTACTGAGTCCAAGGCTATTTTCAGACTTGTCCAAACGTTGAGTTTTTGTAATTACGGTTGGGTTTTCTTTTATCTTGCTCTACATGGAAAATAAAATTGTGATTTAGATAGTTGGGTCCCAGCGGTCCTGTCTGCACTCAGCAAATGGCTCCATGTCTCTCCCTGCATCACAATATGGGAGCCACTGAGCTTGGTGGCAGCTAATCCTCTGAGCCTGTTAATAAGCTTAGGAGCACGTTCATTGAAGGCTGACGCGTTAGGCACAAACAGGGAGAAAATATCTACTGGGGGAAGCTGAATTGGTTTTAATCATCTGCTAATCACCAGTAATGAGACCTACTCTGGGGAAGAAAAGAAAAACAGATAGTCAGAGGGAGGTTTTGTTCTTCACAGCAGAGTAACACGGAATGAGTGGGCAGCTGT
The DNA here is from genome assembly GCA_028551405.1 of Uromys caudimaculatus. Taxonomy (NCBI): domain Eukaryota; kingdom Metazoa; phylum Chordata; class Mammalia; order Rodentia; family Muridae; genus Uromys; species Uromys caudimaculatus. Next base: position 2,591,091 of record CM052709.1, read on the forward strand.
TATTAGGAGAGAAAGGATGGAAAGAAAGAAGGGATTTGGCCGGAGCAGATGAAGCGTCCTCCGTGGCACTCGGTTTTGTTATCTGAGTGTTTCTTTCATTCAGTCTCTGAAACTTCAGATCTCGCAGGCTCTCTGACAGCCCACCTCCAAGATATTGCTTCTGGAAGAAAGGAACTTCCTCCCCTGTCATCTTGCCTTCGCCTCTGCTCCGTCAGCATGCAAGCAGAGCACTTTACCAAGTATCTTCGCTTGAGGGGAGAAGAAAAGGCAACGGAGAGAACTGTTGATTGAAACAAAAAGGAAAGGCAATGGGCACGGCAATGCAGAGCTGGGGTACCAGCATTGTGTTCTCTTGTCAGGAGAGGTGAGGCCTGACGGGGGGGATCCAGACACAGAATCAGCTGCAAAATGTTTGGTACAAACCAAATCAGGCAGACAATCTATTCATGTCCTGAGCTTCGTGTTTTCAGAAACTCAGGCATGCTGTGGACTTGATCACCATTTTGGGTGTGGTCATTTCACAGAATTTTCCTTCAGATTTCAAGCCATGAGATAGATAATATCACTGTGTTTATCAGGTAGACTAAGAGCACTCCAGTTCTACGTGGCACCCAGGACCTTCATGAGAAGAAGAGAATACTTGGTTTATATACAATCATCTCTAGAAGGATGCATCTGTATCTAAGTGGCTGAACTAGTAAGAGTAGCGTTGGGATTCACTGTTGACCTTTCTTTCTCCTAACCATTTATGTGCTGTGCTAGATAAACTCCAAAGCATGGCAGCTGTGATCTGTACCCAGACCCAATCTTCCGTTCAAGGCTCCATCACAGCTATCCATCACTGTCTCACCGAATCTAGCATCCTTGTCTCTCCTGCTAGTTCTATTCACCTTTGGTCCAATATTTTCCTCCAGTTATGGTCTATATCTGCCCATGTACTGTCTCCTTCTGCTAGCAGCCAGCCCCATTGTTCCCAGTATGAGCTGGCTTTTCCCCATGGTTGCTGAGAGTACTTTCTCTTCTTGGTGTATCCTTTCCTCACTGCTTTTACCTATATCCATGCGTGATGTAGAGAAGGAGTGTTCCTCTAGTATAAAAGACTGTTTCATGACTTTGGGTTCTAATGGCAATTACTTTCAGGTATCCTGTATCACTAATTATATTGACTAGTGTTAGTGGTCCAATGACAGCCAGGGTCAGTGACATTCTTCTTTGTACCTCTCACTGTCTGCCAGACGACCCTACCCAGAGTAAATTCTTTATGTACTGAAATAAACTAAATTTTAAGAAATTTCATGATAGTCATCAAGGTAAGATTTCAGAATTTTGAAGTTAGGGAAAACAGTTCACATTTGTAATCCTAATAGTGGGAGGCAGAGCTAAGAGGATCACCATAATAAGTCCCAAGCTAGTTAGAACACAGTAAGACATTGTCTCAAAAAATCACAAATTTATCCTTAAATAATGAAAGCTGCTTGTAAGGAGCATCCTGAGCTTGAACACATTTAGTTACTTTTGTATCTTAATCATCTAGGCCCATCATCCCAACTGTAGGCACCATGCTGGGTTAAGGAACATTCAAGTAGACCTGTGATATATAATTTTGAGAAAATAGAAATTCCAGAGCTGTTGGCAAGCATTTCCCAATCATCTGAGTCGCCATTCCATAAATCTCTTCCATAGTCCATCACATGAGGAAGCACACCCTTCTGAGGTACTATGAGACACCAGGCTCAAAGCCTAGTAGAGGTCTGCTGAGGTACTGTGAGACACCATGTCAGGCCTGGGAGAGGTCATCCTCATGGACAGAAGGAAAAACTTTCAAAGGAATGGTAGCAGGCCAGCCCAAAAGTCCTGAATAAAAGAGATTCATTTTGACTGAAGGACTTTGTGGTAGTTTGAATATGCTTAGACCAGGGCATAGCACTAATAGGAGGTGTGGTCTTGTTGAAGTAGGTGTGGCCTTGTTGAAAGAAGTACTTCACTTTAGGGTTGGGCAATGAGACCCTGCTTTTAACCACATGAGAGCCAGTCTTCTCCTAGCAGCCTTCAGATGAAGTTGTAGAACTCTCAGCTCCTCCTACACCATGCCTGCCTGGACTCTGCCCATGCTCCTGCCTTGATGACAATGGACTGAACTTCTGAACTTGTCAGCCAGCCCCAATTAAATGTTGTCCTTATAAGAGTTGCCTTGGTCATGGTGCCTATTCACACCAATAAAACCCTAACTAAGACAGAGCTTTTGCAGAAATGCTGGAAGAGACAGACACTCATAAACTTCTATTGGGGGATAAAGGAAGCAATTTCTGGAGTGGGAGAACTAAAATTGTAAAATATAGGGAAGACAACACCATGGTGGCTAGGGGGAGCATCAGGGATCAGTGTACTTTTTGGGAACCAGTCAGATAGTCTGATTGGGGGAAAAGTATCTCAGGTCACAATCACAAGAAAGGAAGTATGCACTGGATGCAATTCTGAATTTGAAGTCTCAGCCTTGCTTTTGAGAAAATATGGTGATGGAAATATTTAAAAACAAAACTGCCTTCCATTTGGACTGTCCCACATTAATAATTCTGGGTTCTAAGAAGTGGAAACCCATTTGACATGACTACCTCATCAAGCAAGCCATGTGTGGGAGATGCAATTTTTAAAAGATGGGCACATCTCTGATGGAGAGCAAGCTCTATGTGTTTGGGCAGTTGTTTCTGTCACCACCACCATTAGTTTCCAATACTGAGGACAGTAGAGAAGGACATTTGCTAAGTCATCATAGGTAGGACTTGGCATCCTGTATCTGCATATAACTGTTCAGTGGGTTTAAATGCCTTTTGTCTCAGAACTAACACAATAGGGAAAGAACAGGACTGTATTCCTAGCCAAAGACACACATATGACCTGAATTCAGTTCTTGGCCCATTATTCATATCTCCATAGTCAACACACCTGCATCTATTCAGCAACTGAAAGTTGGGTTGTGTTGAAACCCATAGTTTGTGATACCTAGTCTCTGTTGTCAAAGAGTTACAGATTACTTAAGAACTGAGAATTTAAAATTCTTTGTAGTTGATCTGTGCATCAACCTTGTGAGAAAACATATTGGCCGAAGCACTTATTTGTAATACTCAGCTTATTTTCATTAGCAAGACAGATTGTGAGGACAAGACTCAGAACGCATGTGTCTTTCATCAGCTCAATCACTTGGCAAAATTCGGAAATGAATTCAAAGACATGAAGTGACTTTAAAAACATCTTTGTGCATATTGGTGTATGAATACATGCATGTGAATGCAGTGAAATGACTTCAAAGTCACGCATCAGGCATTTGGAAAACTACAACCAAGCTCTCCTAAACATGGCTATATCATACCTGCATAGACACAAGCAACACATGTGCGATGTATGAGCACAAAACAGATCTGATCTCTACTGGAAGATCTAAAGAGACGTAGGTGAGAAACATGGCCCTATTTACTGTCATTCATTCATTCATTGCATTACTGGGACTAAACCTAGAACTTCATGATTGACAGGTAAGTACTCTATCTTTGAGTGATACCCACAGCCCTCTTCTTAATTTTTTTTTTTTAATTCAGAGTCGGGTTCCTACTAAGTTGTCAATCAGATCTTGAGCTTGTTATTCTGTGTCAGCCTCCTGACTAGCTGGAATTGCAGTCCTGTGCCACTAGACCTAGCTTGAGTTTCCTCTTGCATCAACCATTGGGTTTCTTGTGTGTCTCTTAATGCCCCAATCCCCAGTTTCTGATTATTGTAAAGTCATTGTGGGGCTGTGATGTAACCCTATAAAGAACGTCTCAACAATAATCCTTGGCTGGGACAAGTGATGGGAATACTGCAAACACATGAGCTGAGCTTACATTGGTTTAAAGATGAGGCAAGAATAAGAACAGAAAGACCTTGTAAAGTCCTAGAGTGAGTCTTCAGATCAGGGCCTGCAGGGAGCTGCCAGGAGAAAATGCAGGATACATGGGTATCTTTACCAGTCAGAAAGGTAAGTTGAGCATTGACTTCACAAGCTGTGAGGTATCTCTAGAGTGTTCAAAGTGCAGACATATTACTTTCAGATCCTCACTTAGAAACATCTCCCAGGTAATAATGTCAACAACAAAATCAAAGACACAGTCCCAAAGGTGAAGCAGTGTTTTGATGCCTGTTAGAGAACTCCACGGCAGCAGTGTCTATGGAAATGGTGGGATATTGGCACAGCAGAGCACAATTAATGAACGTGAGTCTTATGGCTTCTGTTAACTGGTGGAACTGAATGACTCCAAGCTTTCTGATGAAAATGGTCGGCTAGATAATCATGATGTTTCTTATGTTGCCAAACGTAAGTGCGGTATTGTATTGGTTCATTCTCCATTGATGTTGCAAAATATGCAGGTATAGTATTTTATAAATGAAGGAGGTCTATAACCTCACAGTTCAGCCTCTGATGGCAACATAACATTAATAACTCATATCCCTGAGGACTGCACCAGTGTTGGATTACATGTGAGAGAGAAAGATCAGGAACCAAATGGTAAGCAGGGTCAGTTTTGTTCTTTTTGTATCCAAAAAAGAAGTAATTCACCTCCCAAAAGACAAGTGTAAATTCCTTCTGAGAGCTGGTATTCCTAAAGACTTAGTTACCTTGCACTGAGCTACCCCTCTCCAGGCCCCACCACCTTCCTATCCCATCAAGCTGGAGACAAAATGGCAAGCAATATAATGCAGAATTAAGACTTGAACATCCTGGAGAAAAAGTGCAATGCTCTTGAAGAAATAAGTGTGAGTTACAGAAAAGTAGAAACTTCAGTCTTGGCACTCGCACATTTCAACTGTTTTAGTTTGCTTTCTGTTGCTATGATGAAACACCGACAAAAATCAACTTGAATGGTGAAAGGGTTTATTTTATTTTAGATTTCCAGGTAATAGTCAGACACTGAAGGAAGTCAGGGCAGAAAGTCAAGGCAGGAACCTAAAACAGACATGTCAATGGAACAATGCTTACTAGCTTACACCCAGACTTATGGTCAGCTACCTGCATAGAGATGGTACCACCCACAGTGGGCTGAGCACTGCTTCATCAATTAGCAATCAAGAAAATGCCCTACAGACATGTCCTCAGGACAATTTGATAGGAACAGTTCCTCAATCAAGTTTCCTTCTTCCCAATGTCAAGTTAACAACCAAGACTAACATTCACATAGAATATGTATGAAATAATCACATAAAACATTAGGACAGAGATTGGAATATATAGATCATAAAAATGGTCATATTGGACATGAAGCTGGTAAGTTTGTGATTGTTATGGGCACCCAAAGAAGCCTTCTGAAGAAGTAAGTGCTGAGTAGGTTGTAGTATATTTAGCACGCAGACAGTAATGAAATATGTAAAATAGCTATATCATGGGCCATATAGAAAGTAACGGAAGCTATGGTGCACACAGTCTTGGAGGACAAAGCTATATGAAGGATGGCTAGATGGAGACAAACAGACCCTGAGAAAGGATAGCAGAAATGCAAGAGGAAAATTAGTTACCGAGTGAAAGCTAGTGGACAGAAATTATTGCTCGCAAGTGCATCCTCAACAAAGGCAAAGTCTCATCATTATCCTCCTACTCCTAATATCAAGGTGAATGTTAGTATAGATAATAAGCCAACTTAGTAGATGAACCTTGAATATTGTCTTGTGTTCATTACAGGCCACCTTAAAGCCTCCACACTTTCCCTATGTTCTGTTCTAAATGCAACTATATCCATAAAATAGAATTCTTGTTCACGATTCTAAATGTTTTTCATTATGTTTTTTGTCCAGGGTTTCTGAGATCCTCCCAGTGGCAAACATTAACAGGAATGGATTGGAAAGTTTATATAGAGCTTTGTGAATATAGGAATGCACACATATTTGGCTGACTGGAATAGAAATGTGTAGAACAGAATTATATTTCATATTTTTAAATAGTAAGAAATAAAAATGTACTTACATTTTACATGATTAGTTAGTGACAACTAGGCTTTATGTTAAATGTAGTCTAATATTGGGATAGGGCCCAGTATGACTATACTGAAAAAGCAATGTCACCTTTAAGATGTGGGGGTCAAATGGGGAATTAACACCTTCATGCTGGGATTGATAATGCTCTGACAAAGCAAGCAGGGTCTTATAGGAGCAGGCAATTTCCTGTCAAAGCAACTTGCTACAAAGGCATGACTGGCCAGTTCATGCTCTCCTGCTTTCCTTCCACCTCAGTTCGGTCTTCTCTTATAGGTTACCTGCCAGGTGTCCCATCTGAGTCCCAGATCCTGTACTTACCTCAGCAGCAGGGACATCTGGTAGACCATCGCTGTTCATCTGTGCTGTGACTCAGAAATGGCACATACCACTCCCATTCCCCTACCCCATCTACCAAACCATGACAACTGGGAAACTGGGAGAGTTCATGAATACATAGTGAGCAATAAATATCCTTGCTAAACCCGCAAAATGGCTTAAGGTGTTCAGTTGGGAACGCCACCCCATTTATCTGAAAGCAAATGTAGGATGTCTGAAGCAATCTCCACCTTGTCTTAAAACGGCACGTTGATTTGATTCTCAGTTCACAGTGAAAAACTTCTAGAAAAGACACAAATGAACTTGTTTCTTCTGTCAAGCTTAGAAAAAAAAAAGCCTATGGACTTGCTTCTGAGACTTCCTCTGGCTCTGACCCTTTTGGTGACCAATGGCCAGGACCCAGCTCCCTCCATTTTTTCCCTCATTTCCCGCTTTCCTATCTCTCTACAATGTCCATGCCTGTCAGGCCCAATAGTGCACTTTGACAGATTAAAAGGCTAGGGTCAAACCAGCAAGCCCCTGAAGTAATGTCGTTAATTATCAACACATGTTTTGTTTTTGTTTTTGTTGTTGTTGTTAATACTTGGCCCTTCAAAGACTTTAAGAAGGAATAGAATCCATCTTTCTCTCCTTGGGGCTCTTTTAGTATTCCATTAAAAAGCAATTCCCTTCACTTTCAACAAACTGGTCCAAGGAGCCAGGAAAGTTCATCTCCACTTCTGTTGAGTCTCTTTCTATAGTGATGGGCCTGCTACCATTGCCATGATGCTCCAAAGCAGTCCAGAGAACACTGAATTGTTTTTGCACACAGTTCTCACACTAGGAATCATTATCAGGAGGGAGAATGTAATATACAACTCCATGTTAGCATGCGTCAGATTAGAACACAGACTGGCGTATTCAGTCCCTGCTCTCAACCTTTGTGGTGAAGCACATGCAGTTGTAATGTATCTTCTCCACGTTCAGTTTCTCTGCCTGGTAATAGTGTTCAATGGGGCAATGGTGAGGAATGGATCTGATATTAGCTACTTGTTTGCTATTAGTACTCTGTAGCTTGACATAACCCATGTTTGCCCAACTTCAGAGGACATGGCCACTTTGAAGTACATGGCTAGTGTTTTCCAATGTCTCAAAAATAAATCTAATGAATGTACAAAGTTACATTTCCAAATCTCATCTCTTACAGTTGAGGGTCCATGTACAATGCTTCTTAGAAACATTTGTAATCCGGACCCATTCCACAGAACAAAGCTGCAAAAACCAGACAGGGTCAGAAGTAGAGATGTGTGTCTCTAGTCACCAGTTTTCAGGATAGTAATCGAGCAGTTTGTGATGCTGCCCTCAGATGACTGCATGGCTTGGCAGCAGGGAACGGGGTGATCCTAGTGGCTCCTAGTGAAGGAGAAGGGAGTGACCATTAGGGATGGGTTTGTGAAGGAGTCGGGGAAGAGGAAAAAATCAGAGTGTAGATGGAAAACAAGGCAGGAAGAGGAGAGAAAGAAGAAAAGCTAATTACTCACATGCTTTGAAAGATAAGAACAGGATAGCCACCAAGTAAGAGGCATCTAATAGCTCAGAAAGTCTCCAGTGAAGTTGCTCACTACAGGTGAAAGGCCAAATTACCAGATCAAGTGGCTGCATTATCAAAAATTATTCTATTGATTCCAGCAAGGTGCGCCTTCCCCACGCTGATTGCTACCTTCTCAGACCTCCTTTCCTGCTGATTTGGAGCAGGCGGAGGGGTTGCCACGTTTCAAGTTGTTCAGGATGTGTTTGGATGTGTGGGTAGGCACGGGTCTGCCTGCTGCGAGAGTCTATCAGACCGGTTGGCAGGACAACGGGGTTCTGAGTTCCGAGGGCCAGTGTCTGTATCACATTAAGAAACTGCATGGCAGGCTACCGTTTGTATCCAAAATTACCTGTGTTCTGAATATTTCCTTAGGCTGTGAAAATCTCCCAGGGAGAACTGTGGCCTTACAAGCATATTCCTATAGTCACATGTATCCTGCAGAATGACAAAGCCTTCAGCTTCACTCCTCTGGCCCCAGGTGGGAGCATTTGAGTTTAAATTGAAGAGACATAAAGCTGATGCTATAGTCAGTACAGAGGGTTTGCAACTGCAGAACCACAGAATAAAAGCAAACAAACAATATATTAAGGAGCTAGAGAATTAGCAAAAATGGGTGCTTCTTATTTGTTTTAGACTACCAAAAGTTCTCTGTTTCTAAGGGAGAGAGAAGGAGATGAAGACACAGAGACCGAGAAATGATTGAATAAGGGCCCACGGAATAAAAGCCTGTAGATTCTTAATACTGAATGGACATCCTAAGACAATAAAAAGATTTTCCTCTATAAACTTAAAGGCATTACCATTTTAGTTTTTCAGCTAGATGGCTCCCCTGCAGTAATGTCTTAGGTATCAGAGCCCAAAGGCCTTCTCCCCCTCCCAGTGGATGCAGAGTGTGTAAGGAATTCGGTATGTACTCGCTCAGAGAAGCAGAGCTTGCATGCCTATTTCCTGGCTCTCGTTCTTGAATTCACAGTTGGTTAATGTAAAACCAGGCTGACACAGAGTGTCTTGCAGTTTATGTTTGAAATGGAGCCAAGAGAAAGCACATTTCTGGTGTTGGTGAACTTCCACCCCCATGGGCCTGGAGAGAGCTATTGTGTCCCGGAATAAAAGCACCCAGGCAGGGTGGTGTGGTTGAACTTTAAGCCAATTATCCCTGCCTTCCTTTGCCCCGCATCAGCCTCCTATTTCCTGGGACTCCTTGAGTTGATGGTGAACATATTCAAATCTTCCCCTAGAAGGTTTAGTCTAGGTTGCTTCTTCAGTACTGTTTGAACATTAAATATGCAAATAATCATCATTACACTTCCAACAATTACACATGTTTGCGAGCACCGTGTCAAGTGCTGGCAGCAGAGCAATCATTTGTAAAGACAAATATTCCATTCCAAGAGATGTCACGCTGCTCAGAAGATCCTTTTTTGTATTAGTAGCCACACTGCTGCTCCGTAAAGTGTGCAAATGAACGTGACAGCGCTGCCAATAGCTGCCAGGCCCTTCCCCTCCACAGAGCAGGTGCCAATCACCGGACCCAAGCAGCTGAGGAGGCCTGGCCTCACAGCCCACAGACTGAGCATGTCGCCCACTCACATGGCTCCCAGGGCCGCTTCTCCGCTTCCATCTCTCCTCTCCCGGGGGGCACAGCCCTTCAGAATACTTCAGTTCCTGATTTCTGAGTGTATTATCATGTGTTTGTAACAGATGAATTATCGTGTGTGGCTCAGAGGTGATGCACAGACCTGCTTGAGACATCGGCTGCAGGACAGCAGGAGACCGTCTTTCCCTGTGCAGTTTTTATCTTTTCCTTTACTTCTTCCTTCTGTGTCCCCTCGCTCTCTGCCTTGCCCCTCCCAGTTTCCTCACATAGTTATGGATAATTGTCACTTTATTTGCTTTTATCGCATCCAAAGTGCAGCTTAGCAGGGCCTGTACTTGAGTCCCACTAATCTTGCCTTCTCCGAAGTAGGAAAATCCCAAGTCTTGCAGGGTCCAATTGATAACCCGTGTGCTTCTTTTCCATGAAAGACGGATGACTCTGGCAAGCTTGGGAGACTGCAGATAATGGGATTGACTTGGTACTTAAATCTCAGTGAACCAGGACAGCATAAGTAATTAGTGAGTTGGATCCATCCCGGGGTGCTAATGATGGCTAAGTCTGCCCCCACGCCATTCTGCAAACAGCAAGAGGCACATCCATCTCAGGCAGATAAAAACCAAGGGGACGCTGATCACAGACAGCATTTATTCCTTCTTTAGTGCACAATTTATCCTAGAAAGAAGCAAAAAAAAAAAAAAAAAAAAAAAAAACAAATTTTCCTCAAGTGATACCCAGAAGACCGAGTGACCACACTCCCACCAGAGTTCATTTTGATCAGAGTGCTGCCCTGTTTTTAATTAAGAAAGGCTAATTAAGAGAAGATCTGCATTTATCTTCTTATCTGTTGTCAGCACAAACTCGCAGACCTTACTTATATTTGTTTACAATCTGGTAACCAGCTTTTTCTTACTGAAGCAGTGAAGTCCCCGTTTATATTAAAGTCCTGAATCACTATGGTTTAGGTTGTGTTGTTAAGGAATGAGTGACTGGGAAAACTTTGGGGAATTAGAACTGAGTTTACACACATACACACGAGTGTGCAAATTGCTAGCCACTCCAGGCACCCTTAGGTTTTGCCTCAATTAATCCAATGCAAGATTCTTGTTTGCAGACTGACCTTCTCGACCACTTTTTCTCTCTACCAAGAGTGATGGCACTTTATCAGGATAATTTAGATAAATGTCCTTCAGTGGGTTTCACGTCCAGCAAACATGATCCACACAGAACCGTGCTTGACAGACAACATCCTGGTTTGATCCCAGGTTTGTTCTGTCAGTGGAGGGAGGAGTCTCACGAGGTAGCCCACTTCTTTTTCCCTTGTTCTGTTCAGTGTTTGCTTTTCTCTTCCATTTGGTTTGCCCAGTGTTCCCAATCATTTAAAAGAAAATGTCCAGGAAGCACAATTTCTTATGGACATGACCAGGAAGTCTAAAGTGAAAGTAGAAACATTATTGAATCCCAACTCAGAAGTTACTAAGAATGAAAGGGGGTAGGTTAGAAGTTCACACAGGTTTGTCAGAAATACGGGTGACAGACAGAGGGTCCCCTCTGCTGGTCTAGGTAAGGAGGAGTTGGAGGAAACCTAACCTCTGATCCCTTGCTCAGCTGTGCCCACAAGTCCCATAGCAATGGCCTTTCAATGCATGACAAATAAGAGCAAGTTGAGTCCAAATGATTGCTTAGTCTAAGACTCCTTATAACCTGTCTCTCTTTCTACCCCAGGCACCAAAGGAATCTTTTTATTGTTTTACTGTGAATTTTCTAAAACCAAGGCTTAGTTTTTTAGCACGTGATTTCTCAGAAGGTGCATCTGTGGACACACAGTGAAGCACACATATGAGCGTATTGGTCATTTCAGGGACAAGACTCTGAACTCATTCTTAAGATTTCGTGTGTGCTGAGGCAAGCACTGCACCGCTCCACACACTATAAGTGATTATGGAGAGTTTAAACTTCCATAGGATCAAAGAGCCAGGCTCTTGCTGAGAAGGGGTGGGGCTGACAGAGGTTGAACTTTCTGGTTCTCACTACGTCCTGATTTGAAGTTTTTCATATATATGGATTTCTCTAATATTCAGTTTGAGGAAAACTAGACTTATATGTTTACATTATTCCCAATTCAAGGATGGCTGTCTTCTTGAGTAACATTTATGCTGATTGTATGAGTTTCTTCGGACATACTTCCATGTACACAAGAGCTTGTGTATGGTAGTTACGTGAATATTGCTTGAAGCACTATTTGTTAACCAATATCTATCTATTCTAAACATATTTTGATTTTTAAAACCATTTCTACTTTTACAAAGACTACAGACTGAATTTTAAAACAATACCTTTCCCAATGTACCCCTATGTACCGTGCTGATTGTACTAAAAACTGATTTAAAGCATGCATTTTAGGATTACTTTTGGGAAGACTAGTGATATGTTAAAAATGCTATTTTGTAAAAAGATAAACTGAGAAAATTACATTTATCTCTTGGAAAAAGCGGCACTACCGTCGGATATTTTAAAGGTTAATTTACATGTCCAAATTAGCTAACAAAAATCTTTTATAAAAAAAAAAATTGTGCTATATTGAAAGCAAATCTCTTTGGACATGGGCCCCTTAACAAATGGGGTGTGTTCTTGGGAATGTGCCAGTGGCCCCTCTTTGTCTTTGTGTGAGCATCATACACTTACAAACTACAATTAATCTGTGAGATAAACTCAATGGGATCTCTGTGGTATGAGCTTGTCTCTCACCCAAGGAAAGGTTTTGTGGCACGCGAGTGAAGTAAGATTATAAAGTGTGTGCTGACAGGCTGTGCATCCTAGCCTCTCTACTCACTACTGTATGCTCCTGGGCAAGTCCTGTGACTCTCTCACACTGAATTCCTCCTGTAAAACATTAAAATAGGGATAATAGCAACACAAACTCCCCTGGTCTTTTCAACACTTACTCTTAATAGGCAGGGAAAACACACGTGGTTTAGAGAAAGTCAAATTTTAGAAAGGTCCATTTAATTTTTTCCCTATGCTTAAAGGATCATATATTTCTACAAGTTTAGTGTTTTCTGGAATATTCCGTTTGCTGAATAGGAAAGTCATACAGACAGTAGTCTCGAAGCATTAATGCGGCTGTTCTTCTGAGTCAGACCGGCACAGGCCGGCAGATTCCCAAAGGTGTAACAGAGACTGGTGAACTCTGTGCTTTCTACAAGTCTAAGTGGGGTGCTTCAGGCAGATGCAGTCAGTGTAGCCTGGACTGCCATGAAATCAGCATTTTAAAAAGCACATGGCTGAGCCTGGAAAATGCAACTTCCTCTTTCCCTGGTGTTCTCTGCACTTGAACTATCCTGTCCTCAGTGTAGATGCTTATTTGGAAAAGGAATTTAAGTTCCCTTAACATTAACTTCTAGCAGCCAAAGATCAGTGTTGAGCTGGAAATCATCTTACACATAAACTCCTGTGTTCCCACTGGCAATGAATGGCCCTCCAAAATGGTAACTGTTTGTCCTAGTCCATAAATTGACATGGCCATTAAATTGTAAACATTTTGATATTCAAGCATAAGATATCTTCCTGATTTTTTTTTTAATATCTTTTGGCACCTTAGATGATTCAGCCACCCTGGCACCCTGATTAACTTTTGGTAAATTGACTCCTTACTACAAAACTTCATTATTATTATTAATTTTTTTTTTTACTTTGCTGTACCTCACAGAGGGGGTTGGACTTCCAGGACTTTATTGGGGCAGTGATAGCATTGTTCTTTGAACTTTCCCAGCCATGAGTGGAGAGTTGCTCTCCTCCATGAGAAAATCAAGTCGTTAAATGGGATCCGTGGCAGGTGGAATAGCCCCTCTGTAGAGTAGGGTTACATGGGCGACTTAGATGAAATCTACGAGGTATTCTTCCTCTGAAAGAAGCGAAGAGAATGGGGGAGAGAGAAAATGTGGGTGAATGATTAAATGAACTTCAAGGACATTTTCATCTGGGAGACAAGTGTGAAAGGAAGAATAATAAATGGCTCCCTGCCTTCCCAGAAAACTATTGGTACCCATTGTCTATTCTGGAAGGCATCGGGTAGCTCATGCCATCCACCAATGGGCATAGAAAAGTTTACATAAAAGAAAAGGGGTCAACTAAGCAGAGAGGGAAGGCTTAGCCAAAACAAACTGAAATGCTTCATTTCACTAAGGTTTGATTAATGGGATATTAGACACCTAGGACCGTTGAGACAAGAGCTAACTAGCCTTTAGCAAACTGCGTCGTGAATCACACTTCACACATTGAGATGTGATGTAATGAGATTCTCAGAAAGTACCTCAGTTAGAAACAAACCCTCACATTCGAACACACAGTTTCCAGCTCCTGCCAGTGGCTGGCACATTGTCGCTAATAAAGCTGAAAAGAAAACTCTGTTTGTGCTCGAAAATTATTTGTCCTCTCTCTCTCTCTCTCTCTCTCTCTCTCTCTCTCTCTCTCTCTCTCTCTCTCTCTCTTCTCTCTGCTTTGCTAAGAACCAACAGCTGGTGTAAGAATAAAGGACAATATGTGTGTTGGCAGTAGACAGTTCAAAACAAGGATATACTGATTCTCTCAGCCTTAACTATCCAAAGTTTTGACTTAGAAATGACTCACATAAGACAACTTTAAACTGCTCGTTGAGACCATTTGATGTCATTTGCTGTGGTTGTGTGATGACTTTTAAAAGAAAACTCTGTTTGTCCCTCCTAAAAGATTAGTGTGAATGTGAGGTTAGCAGGGTTCATAATTGATCAATCTCCAAGACTAAAATTTTTGTTAAGGATTTTCCAGCCATCCATGGGCCATCTTAGCCGAGAGAATACTGAGTAATGCTACATCTCCACCTAGTGGTGCCCGAGAACATTTAATTACTTGCACAGTGGAAAAGATTTAGTCCTTCTTGGCAGGCAGCTTGAAAGCCCTGGGTTGCTATGCTGTGGAAGCACAATATTTAAAGATAACATTTTAATCCTAGGAGATTCTTATTCTAGTTACACCACCCCCATTCTTCCACTCCTCCACCCTAAAAGCTGACATTATTAGATTGCAAAGTAGCCCTAAAAATTCCTCCCATTCCATTTCTCAATCTTTCACTGTGCTCAAAGACTTTGACCAAAACCTCTTTTGAGTAGCTAAGGATCATCTTTGGGGATTCACCCACCCTCCTCTGCATATAATTTTTTTGCCAGCTCTGTACTTGGCATAAGATTCCAATGCTAGAGAGACCAACGAATTTTCATTATAATGATCTAAGTTAGACATTCTTGGTCAACCAGAAAAAGTACTCATGATGCCCCCTCACCTTCCAGGTTAATGAAGGCACCCACTTCATTCTGTGAATGCCCTAATCCCATGTCATCCCAGAGAAAAGACACCAAAGACCCTTGTCACCCAGCAAGAGGCATAGCTCTTCACATGTCGCCTCCCCATTAGAACTTGATTCCATGTCAGAGTCCATGCTTAAAACTCTTGGATTTGTCTGATCTTAATAATAAATAAATGATTGAGACTATTTTGCTTCTTTAATACCAAAAAAGACATTTGGATCTGGTCACAGTTAAAAGGAAATTGGGTTTGCTTTTCATTCAGTTTGTTCCTTGGACATGCTATTTCGGCTGGCTCTCCTTGGATGTTTTCCATCAGCAGTTTTGTCCCTACTATCACCTATGCTATGTGGAGATGTAAGAACCAGGAGTCAGCTGGAATATGTCTCAAAAAATTAAAGGGAACTAAGAGAGTTGCTGCTTGCTAATCCCTGTAATTACGCGCTCCTTGGAGGAGGGCATGTTACTCTGATTGAAGCTGTTACCACTGTATTGGACCCAAAAATGTTGAATAATCCTACCCTACCATGATTAATTTTAGTACCTATTAATTAACACCCATTAACTTATAAAGAAGGCAAAAGGAAATAAATGTATTAATTGTCAGTTTGCTTTTCCTCCAGCCTATCTTTTCTTAGACCTAGTATTCTGCCATGTATTCCTTAATTTGCAGCAAAATTCCATATGTAAAGAAGTGAAGAGAAAGAGTTCAGGGAAGAGATTTTTGTGGCATTTAAAAAATTTTTTTTTCTGTATTTATAGCACAAGGAACAGAATTCATTAAGTCAGACATTTAAATTCATCAGCCATTGTCATCTGTATTGGCACTATCAGAGCCCAGTCACACAGTGTCCTTTTCCTTTCAGCTTCCAATTGCTTCAAAAATACTGCCCTGATCAAGGGCAGAAGAAGCCCAGCTTGTTTTGACTATTAATAGATTCTCAATATTATGCCTTTGAAGTTAAAAAGAACCATGATTTGCCATCTTTGCCAAATTCATATGCCATTACATGGGCACAGTCCACCCAAGCTCATCCCTAAATATCTTTAACTTTTCCCAAATTTTAGGATGAATAAAATATGAACTGAACACAAACTAATCAAATCCAAGGGCTCCCCAACACCAAGCTCCCCAAAAATCCCAGCACAGAGTGAAAGTACAAAAATATAGAGCAATTATAAAACAAAACCAATCAAACAAACAATTCCCCCCCCCCAAAAAAATACCCCACACAAAAACAACCAAACAACAAAAAACTCACAATAAGGGAGAATGGATTAGGCATTTTAAAAAGATAATTTTGCTTCTGTTTTGTCTGATAAAGGGCTTCTGTGAGTTCTCCCATTGCTGCCCTGCAAAACAGATAATGTCAATCTTCAACTTCTCCTGAGCTGTGGTGAATGTGAAGGCCAACTTATGATGGGTAGAGACAGTTTCATGACATGGAGAAATGACACAGCTTTTATTTTTCTATCATTAAATAGAGCATACACAGATGTGCACATGTGTGCGTGGGCACACATACACACACATACACACCCCACAACACCACACAGGGGTTGAGGGGCAGCTTCTGTTTTTTAGTCCAGTGGTTCTCAGCTTTCCTAATGCTGTAGCTTTTAATATATTTCCTCTTGTTGTGGTAACCCCCAATCTTAACATTATTTTTGTTGCTTCTTCATAACTGTAAGTTTGTTACTGTTATGAATTGTGATGCAAATATCATATGCAGGATATCTGATATTTGACCCCTGTGAAAGGGTTGTTTGACCTTAGAGGGGTCACAACCCATAGGTGGAGAACCACTGATTTTAATCCACTATTATTAATCCTAATAGTAAATGACTCCATAATTTAATTCAGTTGTGAGTCTGTGTTCCTAAGTACATAAGTGATGGTTGCAAATGTCAGTCTATAGGTAAACTTGGCAGTGTAGGATGACTTCTAGAATCTCTGCATCACTGCCCATCATGCCTGATGACTACTCAATGGGAGGGGGGTGAATGTTCTGCGATCAAACCAGCCTTTTTTCCAACACTGCCATTAGTAAGGTGAAGACTGTGGCTCGCTAATAATGCTTAAGTCTCCAGAGCTAATTATTTCCATGATGAAGTCTTTGTAATTCAGCTAACTGTAGTGGCCACTGGGACAACCATTACACTAGCTCCCCCATTGTCACAAGGTGTCACTGGTAAGCACAGATCCCTTGGTACCTGGCAAGCACACTTCCACCATTGTGGCAGCTTCCTACAGTCCCTGGGTGGGTTCTGTCAGTGTAGAAAGCTCTTTTTGGTCATCATGGGCTTGCTCAATTCTCCATAAAGAATTTATGGTGGAGAAGCAGAAGAGAATTCCGTCCTTAACCACTAGGGAGAGGTTGTCCCCACACCCTCTCACCACGAGGTTGCAGCTCCACTGCTGACATGACAGAGCACTCCAAAAGGTCAGGGTTCAGAAAATCAAAATGCTCTATCATCTCCTCAGGAGGAGCCCAGGCTGCTTCTTACATGTTAAATGGGATCTTCCTCAAAGACATAGGAACAAAATCTGGTCCAAGTCTGGTCATAATTTCTAAGCGTGCATACCCCACACTTCATGTGGCAACTGTTATAGCTACAGGAGTCCTTGATATACATTATATTTGAGTGTGTTAGCAGACTCTGATTTGCTGTTCTCTGGCCCCTAAGCCTGATGAATTAAGTCTGTGATATAAACGAAATCCAAGCTGCAAGCCTCCCTCTGTAACATTGCCCAAAACGTGGCCTTCACCACAACATCCTAGCTGGAGAGTCCTGGTGCAGGAATGAACTGTTAGGCCTTTCAGGCCCTGGTCTTGGGAAAAAGGATCCCAAACCCGGAGCAAGGCCTGAGTTGATGGTGGAATCCACTGGTCCATCTTTCTCTTTATTATATTTTAGAATGTTCTTCCTGTTGAGTAAAGAGGGTTTACAACTGCAAGGAAGGTTCTTGAACTGGAAACAAATTAAGAAGGCCACAGACATCATTAAAAAAACTCATTGATAACATTAAAAAAATCCATCCAGACATGCAACAGGGTTCCTCCGTGACAGAAGAAAGACCAGACTGGACGACGCACGGAGGTTTTGTAGACAAGAGAGGGAAATAAATGTACTTCTCCTACTGATAAAACAACAAACAGGGCTGGAGAAATGGCTTAGTGGTTAAGAGCACTGGATGCTCTTCCAGAAGAGCAGGGTTCAATTCCCAGCACCCACGTGACAGCTCACAACTGTCTGTAACTCCAGTTCCAGGGGACTTGACGCCTAGGCACATGGAAGAAAATTAATCATTCATATAAAAAAACAGAAAGAACAACAGTTGTGTGTGTGTGTGTGTGTGTGTGTAGAAGGGTAGACCTGGGTTTTGTGATACTCAGTGTTAATGAAGGTCATCCGATAAGAGGACAATGATGTAGAGTCAAGCACTTTGCTTGACTCCCATTGGGTGCATTCTAGGGATCAAAGCTAGGTGCTAGATTTGCTCAGCAAGCACTTTACCCATCCAGTCATTTTGTTGGACTGAGAAAATTCATTTATCCTACATAGGCTTTCTGTGCTGCAGAGAAGACACTGTACCCAAATGTGTTTAAAAACTACCCACTTCACCAAATCAGGGATTGATTCCTAAAATCCAAGATTGATTTGAGGATGCCGAAGATGGGAGGGCCTGTTATTTTTTTCCAGAAGTCAAGTGTCTTTCTGTAAAGATGAGCTTGTCCACTTGCTTCACGCCAGGCTCCAGTAGCTCTGTGGAGTGGTTTAGAGGCATTAATACAGTCATCACTTCCTATACACTTTCTAAGTAGCCCTTCAAGCCCCTGTAGAATATAACACTGTAATATGTTTGGATTTACTGGAGAGGTAGAAAAGGAGAAAAGCCCAAATTTGGCAAGCCATATGTGAGGCAAACTGCGCTAACAAACATTGGCTTGTGCTTCAGCCACTTCCTCTAAATTCCTCCCAAAGTCACTAGAGTGTTTTCTCAGAGGTGCCAGGAGTAGTTCCTAAGTAGTGCTCCAGTGATCCCTTCAGAATCCCAGCTCTTAGGGGATGACGGATATTATCATCCTTCCAAGGCTGACATATTTATCAACCTTGGAAAATGCTATCACTAGTCCTGAACTGAAGACCAGCATCTACATACATGACATGGAAAGAATCCAGCACGCACATTGGGCCGAAAACCACTCTTCTGCCCTGGGTTATCCCAGAATGAATAGCAAACTATGTCGAGAGGAGTCAGAAACAACACTACTGTAAAGCCAACCTCCTTCACCAAAGACATGCTATCGATGTCTAATCTATGTTTTAGTGGAGAGCAATTATTTTATTTTTGCCTGCCTTGATTCCTCCCATTATCCGTGCAATGTGTATATTGGAGGAAGGCTCACAGAGTGTGTATTGTAGGAATTGCCCTTAATGAAAATAAGATGCAAACAGCTGTGGCTCATATTAGCTTTTGAAAGGTTTCACTTCACCATGACTTTCTCATATGCCTCTCCCTCCTCTCTCCCTCCCTTGTCTCTCTGTGTCTGTGTCTGTATGTTCACACACAAACCTTGAGCACTTGATGACTTGATTTTGTGTAGATTTCCTAATAAACTGAACAGATAATTTAAATAAAGTACTGACTAAAGAGAGATTGGAATAAAAGAAGTCTCAAACTCCAAGAACTATTCCACTGCTGTTCAGTAGGAGTTATTTCGAGAAGTCTGAAGTTATGTGGATCAATAGTACTGGAATTAAGAAAACCCAATTGCTTGAAATAATGTAAGGCTCATGCTGAAAGTTCTTCGGACAATCACTCGTCACTGATGTAAGGAATGAGTTTAAATACTCGGGAATTCTAATGCAACAGCAGGTGCTCATGGGAACAGGATATACAGAATGCTCTGACCACATCCGACATGTCTGGAAGAGAGTTCACATAGCATCTTTTACCCCTGCCCCTTCCTAAGATGAAAGTTGTAATAAAATCCTATGTCTTTGAAGTTTCCTTTTCATTATTTTCTGTTTTTTTAATGTGTTATTTCCAAATTCCCCAATTGCCCTATGCATGTTTCTGGGACCCTTAGTAATTCTGCAGGGCTTGGCTCTGACTCCCATCATGAGCATCTTCTTTCATATATATTTCTCTCTCTGACCCCAAAGTTTGTAGACCAAAGGGGTGGAAGGAAATGAACTGCTCTGTCTCACGTTTTCTGTCACGTTCCTGTCTTCACCTTAAGACCACAGTGACTACAGAGAACTTGGGATAGGCAGAGGGCATCAGGGAGTCTAAAGATATCTATTGGAAAGATGAACGGTGACCCAAACAGCAGTGCAGCTCGCTTTCTCTCTCTCTCTCTCTCTCTCTCTCTCTCTCTCTCTCTCTCTCTCTCTCTCTCTCTCTCTCTCTTTCTCTCCCTCCCTCCCTCCCTCCCTCCCTCCAACTGCTACAAGAAGAATTCACTGAAAAGAGAAGAAGCGTTGAAGCATCAGGAGCCCCTAGCTCAGGCTCCTGAGTGAAGAAAGCAGCTGAGAAGGGCTCTACTCTGTCTGTGAAGGATTTAAGACCCTGGGTCCTCCTCTTCCTCCTCTTCTCCCTCTCATTCTCTGCCTTTGATTCTTTCCACTTTCCCTCTCTTCTTCTATCATTTCTTCCTCATCTGTTTTTGTTTTCTCTTTGGTCAACTCTGGGTTCAATTAAAGCAGGGTAAAGCAGTGGCTTTCACTTTAGAAGGAATGTGACACAAAGTAACATGTTGGTCATTCAAACCTCTAAACTTGAACAGCCTGAGAAAGCTGGAAGAAGCTCCTAAAATGAAGTGTTCTTTCTAGAGCGCCCCCTTAAAAGCAGTCAGCCTCCTCATTAGTATGTATTGATTAGGTGTGTCTGTGCTGACCATGTCAGGCTATACTCTAGGCATGACATCACTGAGGAATTTGGTACCAAGTTGCACTATGCAGAAAGCACATATTCTTCCCACCAACACTGCAAGACAGCCTGATCCCAAAATGGAGACACTGAAATTAACAAAACCAAGTCAGCTACAAAGTCACTACAAATTGAGAATTACATCTGCAGTCCTCATTGGATGGATGGGACCTTAGTACCTCTGTAGAGTCAAAACATCAGCACATACGTTCACATAGCCCATGAGTGGGGTTGTACATGGATTACTTTCTTACACCTGTGAATGTTCCAGCTGGCTTTAACTTGCTGGATAAAGTGTTTTACCCCATAGTGACAAATTCCAATCAGACACATAAGAATTG
Source organism: Uromys caudimaculatus (assembly GCA_028551405.1). NCBI lineage: Eukaryota > Metazoa > Chordata > Mammalia > Rodentia > Muridae > Uromys > Uromys caudimaculatus. The sequence goes on from CM052709.1 coordinate 2,612,206, forward strand.
TTTGAAGTAAAGCATCCCTGGGAAGGGAGGAATCGGATTGGTACCTGTGCTGTGTAGCCTGGGATCCGGGACCTGGTCAACATTGATGCACTTTGTAGTGAGTCCTTAGATCTCCTTCTCCTGGTCAGCCTGCTACCCTCGGCATGTCCCGGCCTCTTTTTGTTACTGATCCTTTATTCTTTCTTTGTACACAACTTTCCTTCCCTAATTATGGCTCAGTAACAATAGGAATCGGTGCTGAGTGTTAAGGCTGTGACTCATTAGCACTGGAAGACTGTGGGAATGTGCCCTCTCAGCAGCAGCTGGAATGCAGATTGTCTTGCTGTTGGGTTGTCCACAATCATCATGAAACAAATGTAATATTCGTTTCTAAGGATTTCCCTAAGAAATGTCTCCTAATGGGAAAATTTAAACAGAAATATGTATCGCATGCCAAACAGCTAACCTCATACTCATAAATATTTATATTTTAGCAGAGTTGAAACATCATTTGTAAGATGGATGTGCTTCTTTGGAGTTTCAACAAGAAAATGCCTCAAGAACTGAACCCATCTCTGTAGTTAATAGGTACAAAATCCTTTGTCCTGTGCTGGGGGAAGGCAGGGAGGCACACAAAGCAATATCACTGAATGTTCCAGAACCAGGTCATGTAAGAACTCCGAAATTATCTTCTTTCCACCAAGTAAAAGAAGAAACATTGGAGGACATGCCACCGTTCTGACACAATGCAGAGAGAAATCTGAACCCCACATTAGCAGCCCCAGCTTCTCCAGGAATGTGCATGGTAGCAATGCAGATCTGGGCTTCAGTATGGGCTGGATGAATCAGAAACAGGTACAGGGGAGGCAAATCGTATAGGGAGGAGGAGCACCATAAAATATCAAAGCCCTCTGGGTAATTCTTATGCACAGGAGGCTTTTGAGAACCAGTGCTTTATGACCCTGTTCGTATAAACCCGAGCTGGAATCCTAAACTCAACATGACCTCTGTGACCTTGGTAAGTGATAACCTCCTCAAGCTTTATGCTCCTCATCTATGAAGTATCAACAGCAGTATGTTTTCTCTAGAGAGTTCCTGTGAGGAGAGATTGGGAAAAAAATCTGTGTTAATTGTTTCTTAGAATTTCTGGGACAAAATATGGAAATAATACATGTTTTCTAGTATCATAACTAAATTAATGAAATAACTACATATAAATAAACTGTAAATCCATGAAAGAAATGAATAATGTTCTTAAATAAACAGTAAAATATCAAAGCAAACTTAGGTGATTAAAATTGGCAAAAAGTTCTTTATTTGGTTTGTTTGCATTGTTGTTGTTTTTGTTGCATTCTGAAGCTAGGTCTTATATCATACAAGGAGACTTGAAACAACTCTTGATCCTCCTGCCTCTATTTCCAGGCATGTTAGCATTAAAGGCATATGATATGCACATGTTAGGTGACACTGTCAATCTCCTGGTCCCCTCCCTTTGCTCCAGCAGTTTCAGGAGAGAAAATGTCTGAGCAAACATTGCCCTGCTTGATCCAGTACAGCTATCAGCCATGGGCTTCTGCTCTGTCCTATACTGTGATTGATGACTATGAAAGGCCTGAGAAACTTGTTCATACTTTGTATAACTTAACAGTACAAAAGAACTCAGGATCTTGAGTACACCTTTTGTGTAGCAATTTGCTCCCAGATAAAATATTCTGTCTTGGAAGGAACCTCCTCAAAACTCAGGATGATGTAAAAGACAGTGAAACAAACTTCACCTTAAAAGGAAGCTACTTAAAATTCAGGAAGTAAACAAACCAAAAATTTCAGAAAGTCCCTGAAACTGATCAAATGCACTAGACCCTTTCCTTCCAAAGCATATAAGCAGGAAGGACTCCTGAGAGACACTCTCAGACAAGCTGAGCTGCATAGAAGATCTCAGACCATACAAAATATCCTGAAAAGGCAGAGACAACCCTAACTGCCTGAAAGAAACACCCAACCTGTTGAGCAGCTTGCAGATTGTAGAGTGGCTCCAGGCTCCTAGCTTTTGTGGGGTGTCACCCATGCTGAAGAGAGCTTTGGTGGTACAACTCTTTGATTCCTTTCTGTTTCTGTAAGTCAACTTTAACCCACACTCTTGTATGTAGCCCCAACAAAACTCATTGGTTCAACAAGTTGGACCTCCATTGCATCCTTACTTTGGCATGTTGTCAGTTGGTTCCTTACCTGGGGTGAGTAGATGTCTTTGAGTACTGAACGTCCCCCATAGGTCTTACTCCCCATTGGCTGACGCTGACTGAAAGTATGAGATCCTGGCCTTTCCTCTCTTTGGTGCCTTGGTTATGGGGTAAGGAGAGAGTTAAATGCTGTGGGTCTATCCAGTCATGAACTGGAACTTCAAACCCATGAGCCTAAAGAACCCTTTCATCTTCAAACTAATGATCACAGGTATATTTTCATAGTGACTAGAGTACTGAGCACATCACCTTGCCTGTTCATTCAGTAATAAATGCAACTTATGGGGCTCAGAAGATCGTTAAATGAGGAGTCTGTGCCGTACATGTCTCCCGCTTCCATGGATCTTATATCTGTCTGTATGCTTTCCTGAAGAAGAAAGAGGGGTCTGTTCCCTTGAACTTGACCATATATTTCTTGAGTGTACCCTGTGTATTATTTGGCTTTGCAGAGCTGTTCCTGTAAGTATACATGGGGTTTTGAATTAAGGATAGGGTAGAAGTCTGTGAAGAAACTCATTTTGTACAACTCTCAGGAGATACCAAGAGAAGTGTTCCTGGGACCAGCACCTGAGACCTAAGTTTAAACCCAAATACAGCTACTGCCAATTCTATCTACAGCTCACATAGTCGGCAGACTTGTCTCTGCAAATACTGATTTTTTTAATCACTGTCCTGTCCTAACACAGAAAGAGAAATAAAAATACTGTGGAGAAAGACAAACTATTATAGAAATGCATATTGGAAAAATATTCTGTGGTGACCAGTTAAATTATGGAAACATAGCAAACTTGAAGAAATGATTGTCTTTGGAATCCAACAGCTACAGTTTGATCTTTTGCCTCATCATTAATTAGGTGTTTACAGCTTCAACTGTGATTGTCTCCTTATCTAAAGAATGTACAAAATCACGTCATTTGCTAATTGTACTTGGATGGCAACATGGGACCATCTTCATGAAGCCAAAGTGTATCTGGCATGTTATGTACTCAATAAGAAGGGTTTTTTTTTTTTTTTTATTCTATTATTTTCTCTGTGTGTGTGTGTGTGTGTGTGTGTGTGTGTGTGTGTGTGTGTGTGTGTGTTTTCCAGAGCTGGGGATACAGCCTGGGTTCTTATACTTTCTAAGCAAGTGCTCTGCACTGATCTATATACAAAGCCCCTTTGTCACAGGTTTTTGATTTGACACTGTACTGGCTAGTTTTGTGTGTCAACTTGACACGAGTTGGAGTTATCACAGAGAAAGGAGTTTCAGTTGAGAAAATGCCTCCATGAGATCCAGCGGTAAGGCATTTTCTCAATTAGTGATCAAGGGGGGAGGGCCCCTTGTGGGTGGTACCATCTGTGGGCTGGTAGTCTTGGGTTCTATAAGAAAGCAGGCTGAGCAAGCCAGGAGAAGCAAGCAAGCCAGTAAGTTACATCCCTCCATGGCCTCTGCATCAGCTCCTGCTTCCTGACCTGCTTGAGTTCCAGTCCTGACTTTTTTTCATGATGAACAGCAGCATGGAAGTGTAAGCTGAATAAACCCTTTCCTCCCCAACTTGCTTCTTGGTCAGGATGTTTGTGCAGGAATAGAAACCCTGACTAAGACAGACACAAAGTCTCACAACGTTGTCCAGGATTGCATTGAATTTACTGTATAGTCAAGCAGGCTTTATACTTAAAATCTTTCTAACTTAGTCTCCCAAGAGGCTGAGACTATGTATCTGTGCCTGCAAGACTGGTACTGGCATGTGCTTGTATTTGTGAAGTTAACAGTGTATATTATTTTGCTGTCTCCTCCTCTTCTCCTCCTCCTCCTTCTTCTTCTTCTACTCCTCCTCCTTCTTTTTCTTTTTTCTCCTCTTCCCTGTCTCTTCTTCCTTATTTTTAGACGAAGTCTGACTGCCCTGAAACTCACTAGTAGACCAGGCTAGCCTTGATCTCCTCCACCTCTGTTTCTGTGCTGGGATTAACGGCATGCACCACTATGCCTGGTTTACCTACTTCCTCCTATCACATAAATCACAGTGTAGCCTCCTCTCCTCTTTGCAGAGTATCTGTGTTACCTTTTCACAATTCCTTTATTTTTCTGACAAACCATCCCATACCTAGTACTGGGAGCAGGTACACAACCTTACCTACACAGTTACTGCATGTCATCTAACTGTGTTCACTCTGTGTCCTGACCTTCAACTTGAATTCCCTCATTTTTATGTGGAAGGTGGAGGCTGCTCTCATCTTACTTAATGATGTGATCCTGTGACTTTGGGTTTACTGTGGAAGTTCAACTATGATTCTTGTGGAGTTGTCACTTGATGTGGGTCATGGGTGCTTCCTTTTGACCAACATCAATTTGTTTCCTAAACGATGCAAATCACTATAAAAGTACTGAAAACACTTACTTAAATAAACAATCACTGTTTTCTGAAGTTTCCTCACTGAATTATGGGATGCCTAAGAGATATGACAAGTAGTGATCCTTAAACCTCAGGGATACAAGACAGTGGTGGAGGTAGTGTTATTTTTATCCATTATGTACCTAGGGCGTGAGTGAGTATAGCAGCAGCTCCGTGGTGGGGGAATCTCAGACAGCAGACAGAACAAAGCCAAGTATTTCCTTTGGGGAGATTACCTTATGAATGCACACAAGGACACAGGAGACAAGGAACAATAATACTCAGTGTGATGCCAGAATTTGGTTAATGTGGCTGAGATGCCTTGTGGAACAGATGGTTCTGAGATAGGATTGTGATAAAGGTAGGTGAGCAGCTTTGCTGTACATTAGTCAGAAAGCACTATGAGATCTCAGGAAAGGAAACAGAGTAACTAGGAGGAAAATTTCCCCTCTGTCTATTCCCTCTAACTTCCCTGGCATCTATATTTCCTAATTAGAGAGGGCAAATGGGCAGGAAGTGTGTGTCTCACACATGACTGGGAAGGGGACAAGCAATGGTCAGGGTAGCTGAAGGTGGCAGTCAGTGGTCTGCACAATAGAACCGAGTGAACAACCTAGGGTGGGTTTTGACTCTGCTCAGAGACTTTCATTAAGTCAGTGTGTAAGCCTGGTTTTTAAAACTACAGTTACAGGTCCATTAAACCCTTGGAACAGATGTATTTTTGAATCTAGAGTAACTCAGAATCTGCACAAGTAAAATGATATGTATACTGCATATTATATACCTCCCTGGTGAGGTCTGGGATAATAAAACACAGACACAATTTTGTATCAAAATGTTCCATGCAAGTAGAATAAAAACTGTAAGTAATCGTGTGTCTGTTCAGTCCAAATTTTCCTGCCAGATGAATTTGCATTAGATTTCCATGGATTGAGAAGTCAGCCATCTTCCTGTGAGGTAGGCTGATCCCAGTGAGAGCCACATAACAGATAGCAGTAGAGGCATGCAGCAGATCATGGAAGGCAGCAGACACAGGGCATGGGCTAAATCCCCACTCTTGGTTTCAGGACTCTTTTGCTCCTTCACCAGGTCAGGTTCATTCTGCCTCTGCTTTTCCCTTCGATCTACTACACTTGCTCTCCAGCAGTCACCACAACATGAGGAACTGTATTATACTGTCACAGCATCAGGAAGGCTGAGAACTGCTGCCTCTAGCTTATGTATTTGCCCCAGTACAAATACCCTCCTTGTGTGGTCACTGAAATTCTACAGTCTTCTCCTTGTCGTTAAGATACATAATCGAGTCTCCCAAGTCACTGAGAAGCCTGATTTCCTCTTCCTCTCTGCCCATTCCTCTCAGTTCCTAAACAGGTTTTCCTGTGTGGATCTCTGAACTTGCTATTCCTCTAAGTTTCCTCATACCCTGTGTTCTGGGTTCTCTTTCTTAGGATCTGAGTCTGAAGATTGCTTGCCTGACCTGGTGGAAGAAACTTCCACATCAGTGTTATCAGTGAAGGAAGTCAGGACAGGAACTCAAGCAGTGCAGGAACCTGGTGTCAGGAACTGATGCAGAGGCCATGGAGGGGTGCTGCTTACTGGCTTGTTCAACCTGCTTTCATAGAACCCACAACTACCAGTCTAGGGATAGGCCCACCCATATCAATCACTAATTAAGAAAATGTCCCATGTGCTTGTCTACAGCCCATCCTTATGGGAGCATTTTCTCAACTGATGTTCCTTCATTTCTGAATGTTTTAAAAAGAATGCTTTGTAAATGGTGTGTGTGTGTGTGTGTGTGTGTGTGTGTGTGTGTGTGTGTGTGTGTGTGTGTTTATGTGTGTGTGTGTTCTTTTGTGGTAGCGGCTCTCACTGAAGCCATGGATTGATAGCTAGACTGGCTGGCCAGTAAGCTCCCCGGAGGTACCTGTCTCTGCTCTTCTAGCAAGATTATAGATGTAACAACCACACTGGACTCTTAGGTGGATTCTGGGGCTCCAAACTTAATCTTCACATTTGTATGATAGGCATGTTACTCAGTCATCTCCTCTGTTCTTCTAAATATTGGTAGTGAATATGTCCCAGATTTTACTACTAAGCAATCTAAGGTTTGGGTCACGATTCTAGGTTCATCCCCCATTTACTCTTGTCTCAGACCTGTATCCTTCTTGGCTACAAAATGATGATAACAAAGCTAAGTCAGAATAAAAATCTGTACTTCACACAGCAAGTACTCACTAAAGAGTCATTTCTTTACAGAATTTTCTAGAACTTCACATGTTAGGTAATGACCTTTCTAATAAAATAAAATGTAATCATTGTATGAACTGAACTTCAGTACAACATACCTTCTCCTATGGTTTGGATCTTAATTTTCCAGGCCTTGTGGGACCCACACTTGTAATCTTAGAACACAGAGGATGGGGGTAGGGAGGTGGTGAGCCTGAAGGACCACTGATGGTTTCAAGCCTGCCTAGGCTACACTGTGAGTTTCAGAAGAACCTTGGCTACAGTGATGGAGAAACAAAACAAAAGGTCTCCAAAGCCTCACTTACTGAAGCCTTGGATGTAAGGTGGTAGGGCCCAGGTAAAGGAAGCATGTCGTGGGAGCATGCCCTTGAAAGGGAGGCTGGGCTCTTGCCCTTTCTTTCTTCTGTCATTGATCCCCAGTCACCATGAAGTGAGCAGCCTCACTCTGAGGTGCCCACCTCACTAAAGACCCAAAGCAATGGGGCCAAGCCAGCAGGGGCTGAAGCATCGCAGACTTAAAGTCAAAGTCAATCTTCACCTCTTAAGTTGATTATCTCAAGTATTAGTCATAAATGATAGGAAGTGGATTCACTATGTAAATGAGACTGATCATCAGGTGGCCTTCCCCATCAAGCCCTCTTCATCCTTATCATGCAAGTAAATTACATTCAGTTGTTATTTGCTGGCCTCGCCTTCTGTCTCAGCCAGTTGACCCAAATGTGAGTAATTCTGTCAAATGGGGTCAGTGAGAATTGAGGCCTGAATCTTTGCCTGTGACCCAGAGCATGATGTAAAACTCTCCTCGGGGTCCTGAACAGTAGAATGTAAAATCTCAGAGGTGTGGAGAGCTGAGATCCAGGCCCCTGGGGAACTTCTGTGGTGGGGCTCCTGGGAGGAGAGCACGGAGCAGAAAAGTATGGAGAATGTCATTTGTTGCTAGAGGGGCCCAATGGTCTCTGGCAAACTGAGGCTCCCAAGGAATCCTTTGTGGTAGAATAATAAATAGATTCGATTTTTAGGACATTAAGACAATCTATGTCCTGAAGTACAGTCCTTGTAACTTCATTACATGATATTTATAGAAGTTGGTAAACAAAGATTTCAAGAAATTAAAACGTGAGAAAGTGTCAGGTTATTGTTAGATCATTCCCAGAGGTAAGAAATGAGAACAAGAAAACAAATTTTAAATTCTTATTATGAAAATAAAATTGATTTTTACAGACAAACCAAAGAATACTTGTATCCATTAATTCTCTCTCCTCCCTATCAAATTACTGACAATCTTTTTTTTCTAAATAAAACATTTGCAGCCATTAAGCCATTAAGCAGCAAGCCTAAGTGAAGACTAGGCATGCTGAATGATATTAAGCCATGCATGTATGTTTTTGAAAATCATAAATGTACTATGTCCAGTAGCATATTCCTAATGGTATTTAATTTAGAAATAAAACAGGACCTATTGAAATGTGAAAGAAAATACAATAAAGCACTCTGAGTCCTGTGTCCAGGATTAAAAGCAAAGTGTGTGATATGGTGAGGGCCACTGATATCAATACAGAACTGAGAAGGAAAGGGAAAATGCTTACTGAAGTAAAACAGTCTGGTAATGGGTAACGTGGACCAAGAGAGCTCATGTATATCTTTACTTCCTGAAATGCATTATGTTCTTCATTTATAGCAATAACCACAATAATAGTACTGGCTGTTACACATCAATGTTGAAATCCCACACTATAGCAGTTTGCACTGGTGTGAGCACGCTCAGCAAGAGCATTCTGTATCCATTACATCACAGAAAATTTTGAAGAGGATTGAGGCAGGATAAAAGGCTACCCTTCACGAGGACCAGGTATCTACGACCACGGTATTGCATGAGACAGACCCAGCCTCGCCATGTGTCTCTCAACAGTTCCCACATTGCAGCTGGCAAACAAGGAATCAGTGAAGAATGGCTCTATGGAACACATACATATAATGACTGAGCTGTAGGTATTAGCAATGCTTTCATGATTGTCCACATTTATTCAAAACCAACGTATTTTGTGTGTTTTCTCACTATGGTATTGCGGTATGAGATTCATGTGTAGGAGGACACTTGAATTTCATAGCAGCGAGAACAGCAAGCATATTATTCCAGTCTTAGCCTTAAGAAAACCCAGGAGAAAGAGTCCCAAAGTTAGGCAACAGAATCAGAGACAGCTTCTGCTCCTAAAAAGAGTCCCACATGAAGACCAAGCTATGCACCTGTTACATATGTGGAGAGGACCTAGGTCAGTCCCATGCATGGTCTCTGGTTGGTGACCCAGTCTCTATGAGCCCTTATGGGCCCAGGTTAGTTGATTGTATAGGTTTTCTTGTGGTGTCCTTGACCCCTCTGGCTCCTACAATTCCTCTTCCAACTTGATATGCCAAGGCTGGTTGATATCCATCGGAGGCAGACAAATGAGGGAGGACTGGGAGGAGAGGAGGAAGGAGAAACTGTGGTCAGGGTGTAGCATTAATTAATTAATTAATCAAAAAATGAAGAAAGAAAAGAAAACCCAGGAGCAGGGAGGTAGAGAGATCACCAAGTTCTTTACATGAGGAGGGGCAGAGGGCAGTGTTTGACTGTGTGTTCAGGACAACCCCAGTGCTGGTCTCTGCCCTTCATATGTGAGCTCTATGATGTTGATTCAATTTATGGCAAGCTCAAAAATTCAGCAGAATATTTATCTCTGCACTGAAAGTATATGCAGAGTTGTTTTTGTCAGTGTTCCTTGAGGTCCACAGCATCACAACCTTTCCCACAGTGATCAGCTCCTCTTGAGCAGTATAAGTCATCTAGAGATGGCCAGAAGCAAGGAGGAGAGCATCCATACGCTCTGTTCAGTTTCACCGAAGTGGATCAGAATACTGTGGATTAAGCTATGCTCCTGGCTCCTGAAACTCTTTCCCAAGGCAGTAAGGAGCTGTGCTCTATGGAGACTCATCATCCAGCCTACACAAACCCATTACCCATGCGGAAAGTGTTTGCCCCTGCAGTTAGAGAAGCTGACTGTGGGTCAGAGTAGTGTTAGCTAATACAGCGGTTAAGAGCACTGACTACTCTTCCAGAGGTCCTGAGTTCAATTCCCAGCAACCACATGGTGGCTCACAACCATCTGTAATGGGATCTGATGCCCTCTTCTGGTGTGTCTGAAGACAGCTACAGCGTACTCGTCATATAGATATAATAAATAAATAAAATCTTTTAAAAAAAAAAAAGAATGCAGAAGAGATTCTCAGGCTGGGTGTTTAACTGTCAAGCTCTGTTTTCCTGACAGTCATGCCCCAGCACTGGTGAGACAAGGGTGACCCTTGGGTGATGACGTGTGAGGTTGGGATCAGTCTGAAGTGGCTTTGAGTTCTCACACACCCCGTTCTGTGACCAGGGCTTCTACCTTCATTTCTCCGAGGATCCAGTTCTCCACTGGAGGGATAAATTTTGTATAGTAGGGTTTTTGTTTTGTTTTGATTTGTTTTTTGGGAGGGGTACTTATTTTGGGAGATAAAGTGTAGCAATCTTGGGCCCCATGCTTCATTAAAAGTCCTAAAACGCATTAGTCTCAAAATCAGAGACTTGCATTTTGTGTATTGTAAAATTCTCCTGCTCTCTTATCTAAGACACGGCTTCTGCAAGAGCTCTGTTCATTCTAGTTTGCCTGCTTGATCGCCAAGACTCTACATCCTTCCATGGTTTTCCCCAGCTCATCCCTCCTCCTGCCTCCTGTTCCCTCTGTCCCCCAAACTGACACAACTTTCTATGAGAGCATCAACAAGAACCCAGCAAAGGAGAACAAGAAAAAGCTCTTCATTCAGAGCTTGCCACCGTGAGAGTGTTAGGACTTCAGGGCACTCTGAACCGAAGTGCTTGTACGACGTTAACCAGAAACAAAGTCTCCTACATGTCTGGTTTTGCACATTTCACACATCAACATTTAGGAGTGCAATTCATTTTTGGCTTCTTCTGGTTGTTCCTAAATTGGAAGTTGGCTGGGAATAGAAGGAAGGAGATTGGGTAGCGTCAATTATTCATCAAGTTCTAGTCATTTGGGGATGATTGCAACCAAGGGTATTGTTTGGTTTGGAGGATTGTTACTAGAGATAGTGGATTAAGTGTCTACTTGTCTGACTGACAGAGAGTTGGCTGGCTTCCTGGGCTGGCTATTCCATGACTCGCTTGTTGCAAACGGTGAGTCATAGCACTGTTCTCAGACATGGTGGGGCCATTGTTCATTTTTATTCAAGTTTCTCCATGGGGTCCCCTGGATTTTTCCTCCACTGCTCTTATCTCCCATGCATTGGCTCACTTCTCTGATCCTTTACCCACCCACCACCAGACACATGCTGACTGCAGAGTAGTGTCCAGCGTTCACAAAGAGCTGGGGACTGTAGCCTCTGTTTAAAACCTATCCTTTTATGCCTGACATATATATCATGACTGGATAGAATCTCTACACTATCATCTCACAGGATGAATTTAGACATGGCTCCAGCAATCAGGTGACAGGGCAGGTCCCAGGTGACACTTAAGAGTCAGCTCCATACTGTTCTCTCTGCTCTGGCCTCCACTTCCCACTTCCATGACACGAGAGAGTGGAACATGGGTCATGCTACACGTTAGGGTTCCAGAAAGAGGCTTTCTACTTTTCCTTGTTTTTTGCCCTAGATCTCAACTCTAGCCGTCCATGTGTGAACATCTCTGAAAAAAAAAAAAAAAAAAAAAAACCTGATGAGTTTATAAAAAGATAAAGAGAGGGGATATGTTCTATGGGGGTGTAGTAAGGTATAGGGAAGGGGATGTCTCAGCGGGCCCCTTCCCCCTGAGGGACCAGCTACACAATGGTATAGTATAGAATAGAGTGTATTCAGGGCATGGGGAGGGGAGTTCAGAGGGTAGTAGAGGCAGAGAAAGGCAGAGAGAGGGAGAACATAGAGAAGTAGAGTCCAGCCATGACCACATGGGGAGAAGGGGGAGCAAGAGGGAGCAAGAGAGCAAGAAGAGGGGGGGTGGCAAGCAGCCCCTTTTATAGTGGGTCAGGCCTACCTGGCTATTGCCAGGTAACTGTGGGGCGGAGTTTAGACAGAATGCTAAAAGACCTTACTCCAATTTCTTGGTGCAGCATTTTTAAATGAAAGGATTTTTAGCAAATTATTGGTTTCCAATAAAATCTTGTGGAAATGATTTTCTTCTGAGCAGGTGTCATGTGCTATTCACACGTACACAAATTCAGTGGACTGAGTGGTTTGTAAGCATGCTGCATCAGTCCCCAGATTTCAAGAAGTGGAAACAGACACTGATGGATGCACAACGAGGCCTTCTGTAAAGACAATCAACCACTCATTATACTTTAAAACAAACATACGAGCACGTGAGGTTCTAAAAGGAAAAAATTTGGCTCAGTTAATACTGTCAGAATCTCCATTCCCAAGAGGAAGCTAGGACTCCAGTAGTTGACCCATGTGAAAGAAAAAAAGTCCACATGTATGCAAGGATGGAGACCGCTCGGGGCACCATTTGCACTAACATATGGGCAACATTTTGAGAACATGTAATGTTGAGGAAATTCACTCTAAACTCCCATTTCCTCTTCCTCAAAAATAGGGTCAAAGCCTCCCTCCCCAACGCCCATGGGCAGCAGACTGGAGTGGATATTTCCAAGTTGCTGCATTCTTCTCTCCATTCTGGAGCCAGTGCAGGAGGTAAAGGAGTTGAAAGAGAAAACAATAGAGAGGGTGGGAAAAAAAACCAACTGAGGGAGACTTCAACGGTGGTTGCTATTCAAAACAGAAGAGGAGTTCGTTTTAAGGAATAAGTTACCTCTGTGTGGGGTGGTGTTCTTTCTTGGGGAAGGGATTTCTATAAGTATATACGACTATGAGAACTACAAATTCCACTGTGATGTTTTCATATAGGCATTCTATGCTTGCTTGACAGCCAGCTAGTCCATCCTCTCTTAATCCTATATTTCTTCCTTCTAGTCCTTTCTTTTTAGATACGGCATAAACCCATTCAGAGCTTTAAAGACTGTGGCACTTACTCCAGGGATCTGCCCCACCTGTAGGCGACCGGTTGTCTCCCTTTTCTAAGACCAGGAATGTAGAGGGCGCTGTGAAGTCTAGGAAGGCAGTGGTAGTCTTTTTTCCTAAGAACTCGCTGAATCGGCCTCGGAGACTACAGGATCCTACCGAGTTTTACTAGCAGCCAGAAAACTGAGAGTCCGGGAAAGATATTTAACCTGCATGGGAGACGCCCTATTGTTTTGACCTTCGTGACAATTGGGTGTAAAACTTTGAGTAAACACCTTACTGACACCTATTACAGAGGCTCGGCAGGAGGTGCAGCCATTAATCAGAACAGCTGCGGGAGGCAAAGGCTGCCCACGGAGCCCTGGAACGATGACTTGATCCCCCGCGGTTCTCTTTTTCTTCAAATTAAAACCCAAGGAAATCAAGAGAGAAACCCCATTTGGTTCTCCTTGCCTCCCAGAAGGGGCAGTTGCAACTGTGCTGAGAGGAGGAAGCCACGGGTGGGGACGCCAAGTGAGGGAGTCCTCTGCTAGCCTTTGTGTTGGAACTTTGCGGGTGGAGACGAAGAAGGAAGCAGAAGCAAGACACCAAAGGGCCTATGGGAGAAAACGTAGGTGAGCTCAGGGTGACACACAGGCTCGAGCTGTCTGTGCTGCCCACAGATGGGACCCCACACAGTCTCACAACCCCTGTCTTTCTGGAGAGGCAGATCTGTCTTCTTGCAACCTTGCATGATCCACCATGTTTGACCCGAGTGTGTGGCCAAGGCCTCAGTTATGCAAATGCCGGGTCCCTGGAGTTCATTCTCCTGCATGGTTTTGGGAATGGCCAGTGATCTGAAATTCACACCTCATAAGGTTAGATTTCCAGGAGACAAGAGATGATTGCTTCGGCAGAGAATTTTAAAGTTGCATCAAAGAGATTGATAGACTCTCAGCAAATGAAAGCAAAGAAGTAAAATCAGAAACAGATTTGGGGAGATACAATATGAACACACAGGCCTTGTAAGTGGTGGGGTTGTGTGGCCACACTAAGGACTAACTGAGCCTGTAATAGCCCAGCAGAAGCCAAGTGCTAGCTAGTTATGCAAGACCAGAGTTCATTTGGCTAGGTGCTAAAATGCCTGTTGTTGGAGAACCTCACTTCTAAGCTCCTAAGAAGTTCTCAGAGGAAAACTTGAGTATGAATCGGGCTGGCAGCAGACTCACATATGCACAGCCAAGTATCCCATAGGCAGGCCTCTCCACCATGCTGAGAGACCTGAGATCTCATTGACCCGTGACCTGTGACCAGTGACTCATGACCCTGGGTTATGGTTGCTAGCTTTTCTAGGGGACACATTGCATCCTCCCACTGCCTGCCAGTTCCTTTCTCTAAGAACCCATTTACCTTTGACCCTGAAGATGATGAGAAAAAAGGGAAGCATTGGTCAAACTTAGAATTATCTTTGATATTTCAGGCAGCTGATTCAATTTTTCCCCTGATTATGAGATAAACCTTCATGCAGACTGATGTGTTTATAAAAAGATGAAGAGATAGAATATTTGTTCTATGGGGTGTGGTAAGGCATAGAGGAAGAGGGTGTCTCAGGGGGCCCACGCAGAGGCCCCTGAAGACCCGCCACACGATGGTGTAGTATAGAACAGAGTTTATTCAGGGCATGGGGAGGGGAGCTAAGAGGGTAGTAGAGGCAGAGAAAGGCAGAGAGAGGGAGAGAGTAGAGAAGTAGAGTCTGGCCATAATCATGAGGAGAGAGGGGGAGCAAGAGGGAGCAAGAGAGCAAGAGGCAAGAGAGAGAGAGAGAGAGAGAGAGAGAGAGAGAGAGAGAGAGAGAGAGAGAGGAGGGGGCAAGCAGCCCCTTTTATAGTGGGCCAGGCTCGCCTGCTGTTGTCAGGTAACTGTGGAGAGGAGCATACCTGGCTATTGCCAGGTAACTGCGGGGTGGAGTTTAGACAGAATGCTAACACAGATAACCTGTGATTTGTCTGTGCAGTTTTATTGGGGCAGGATACACACATTCTAACCAATTCAGTGGTTTAACATTTCCCTACTGAAGCTGGCCAAGAAACTAGTCTGTTTATTGACTGTAATGTGCATATATGCACACACATGCATGTTTAGTCTCAGGCTTCTGCATTGCAGAGTAGCCCAAATGGACCGAGAAGATAGTTCAGTGGTAGGGCATATGCCTAGAACATTTGAGACCAGGGTATCATTCCCAGCACCAGAACAAATAAATAAATATGAATTAATGCTTCATTTTGAGTTCAGTTTTCTTGTTGTCTTCCTTGCTATCTAGATTACCATTAGTACTTTCCACCTTAAAATAAAATACCCTTTGAACTGGAGGGATGCCACAGCCACCACGGAAGTGGACTTGTTCTTGTAGAGGACCCTGATTTGGTTTCCCAGAAAGCATATGAGAGCTCACAGTTATTTGCAACTCCATTGCCAAGGGATAAGACAGCTTCTCCTGGCCTCCTGCGGCACCAGGCATGCATGTGCTATACATACATACCTGCAAACCAACACTCATGCACAAATAAATGTTTAAAATGGCATCATTAGGAAACTGTGTTCTTTATCCTATTTCCAACTATTTCCATGAGTTTCCACATGGTTCTGTTTACAGACACATCTGCACACCCGAGGTGGCCTTATCTAGCTGATTTCTCAACATCACTCTTCACTCCTGCTTCCGTTCCAATGACCCACTAAGGAGGTTAAAAGCCAGAGGTTAAAAGTCACATTCACCTCCTCTCAGCCTGTAACAGTGCTTGCTGCTTGATCCCCACAATCCACTTTTTAAAAAAAAAAAATTAGGAATCTTATGAAATCCACTCCTGTAGCAAAATGAGAGGCAGAGAAGACAAAATTCCTAGGAAGTTGCCAGACCAGCTAGCCCAGAGCACAGAAGGAATAACAGGAGAAACCCAGGCTCAACAAAGAGGGGAGAACTCACCACTCGGAATTGTCCTATGACCTCCACATATGCTCGGGCATATGTACACACACACCACACACCACACACACCACACACACACACACACACACCCCACACACACACACACACACACACACACACACACACCACACACACACACCACACACACACACACACACTACACACACACACACCCACACACCACACACACACACCACACACACACACACACACACACACACCACACACACACACACACACACACCACACACACACACACACCACATACACACACACCCACACACCACACACACACACACCCACACACCACACACACACACCACACACACACACACACACGCACCACACACACACACACACACACACAGTTGTTAAATCATTTTCAGTCACTGGAAAGGGTTCCTGTGACTCAGCTCTAGTGTAGAGGAGAAGTAAGATCAACAACTTGGTGGTAGGAGGACTGAGCTAAATCTTTTCTTTCTCTGAACAATGGGGAAAGGGTCACTGGGAAGTGTTTCTAAGGCTCTCAATGTCCTATCTGATCTTGGTACCTTAACTATGGCCTTGCCTTCTCATAATAAGTCAAGAAGCTTCCAGAAAAAAAGTCCATAAGGCCTCCTGAGATGCCTCATTATCCTGAGAACACTGGGCCTCCAGAAGGATGAGCTTTCTGAACAAGTGGCTCCCAAACCAGGATAGGTCATTATGCAAATAATCAATGTCCTTTTGTTCACACTCTGCTTCTTGTAGCCCCATCTGAAGCAGAAAAAAAAAGTATTAATAATGGGGAATCTGATCACTTGTGCTTAATGCTCAGACACTGACAATGAAAATATGTCATCTGTTTATATCATTAGTTATAAGATGTAACTTCACACCTATGTCTATTTGTGAAAATTACATTCAATTCTCTATACATTAGAGTGAGACAATCCCTTTATTTCTCTTAAGAGACTGAACAGCCCATCACTTTGGCTCTGAGGCAGAATTCACTCTTAGAACACAAGGAGCCACATAGAGTTGGAAGCCCTGGAGATCCAAATCAAGGGAAGGCAACATCAGCGCAAAGGGGTGGGAAATGCACTAAGGGCACAGGGGACTAGCAAAGAACAAGCATCGCTGAGCCTGGTTCCAAACTAAAGCATAATTAGGTTGCATTTAGATGGAACAAGATAACCCTGACGTTGCAAGAAACACCGAGGTTCTGAGAATCACACTGTGGCTGGAATGCTATGAAGTACCAGGGGCAAGGGGGTGGGGGTAAGATTCCCAGTTCCAAGGAAATACTGCTTGCTGTACATTCAACATCCAGTGATGCGATTTCTCTGCTACACTAGCTGTGGAATGGAAGACAGACAGAGCAAGCCAGCAGCCTGTGCGCATGAGGCTGGCAGGCGCCTGCTCTCTTTGATGACAGGTCTGGTTCTGTTTCTTTCTCAGATGAAAGGTGATGGGAAAGGGTTAGATATCACTGTGCTATGGGAAACTTTGAGAATCTGGCACTTTCCCCCTCACCCCGCTGCCCTGCTGACTGACCTGTGGCGTCTTTCTCTCTGGTCTGTTTGTAATTAAGGACCCCATGGAATCCAGGCGGGCTGCACTACAGCCCAGGTGTGCGCATCCGCACATGCGCTGCCCATGTGTGCCATGAATATTCACGGGCAGATCCAAAGTTGAGCATTCAGCTCTGCTTTCCCACCCTCGTGATAAACGCGAGATGCTTCCTTCACGTCTTCCTCACAAGTTTCTGACTCCACAGCTTTAGCTGGTGGGCAACATTTTGATAAGTAATGTGAAGCTGACGTTATTGACCCACAATTGATTATGTTCAATTATGTTGGAAAAGGTTGTAAGTTCAAGTACCCACTTTTACTTTTTGTCTTGGGACCTTTACCTATTGGTTATATTGTGACAATTTAGTAACTGTACATTTATAAAGTTAAGTAAAATAACTGACCGATGTGCCACCCACTCTGAAGAGTAATAAAACCCGGATATCAAGCTAGTGGCCCTTGGCCTTCCCTGGCTATCTATGATGAGGTAACCAGATCTTCTGTCTGGGACCTCCCTCCGTCCTATGACTAGCTTCACACAACCCTACTAGTTACCAATCCCTGTGACAGACACTTAGAAATGAGGGTGCTTCTAATAAGGCAAAAGGCTCAGCCTCTCTCTTTCCTTCTGCATCTTTGCTTTATAGAGTTTGTTCTCATTTGATATGTAAACGTTCACAACATGAAAGTAACTTCTACCCTGAAAGCATCCTCTGAGAAACAGAAATGCTGAGAATCACTTAGTTGGTGATGGTTGTGGGTGACAGCAATCTACACATGCATTCCCATGAAGAGAGTTATGGAGAACTTTCCCCGTGAGGCTGCTTAAGTATTAGCATTTTTCCCCAAGGATAATTTGGATCTATAATTTTGGAGATCCTCCCCCCTGCATTCTAGGGATAAAGATGGCCACACTATTCTTTCCTCAGCTTTGGGCTCCATAGGTGTTTTACTCCTCACCTCTTATTTATTCTTAAAGAATATTATAGCTAAACCTGAAAAAAATGGAAAAGACCAGGTTTAAAAGTCTAAATCAGAGGCCATGATTAGAGAGGCCCCTGGTATATCGTCTAGGTGGAGTGGAGATCTGAGAAGAACTCTGAAGAGTTACCATTCGTTGATGAATAAGCTCAGAGGCAATCAGGTGACTAGACACACCTCAGGTAAATGTTATTGATGAATTCTAATAGACAAAGACATTTGACGATGGATGGGCATATCTAATGATCAAAACTCTGTATCCTGGGTCTCACCACTGTGGAAACTAGCTCCAGAGAGAAAGGACATGAGAGGGGCTATAGTTTTTACATATTTAGAACAAACCTTCAGGTTTTCATGCAGCTTTTTAAGCTACCAAGAATTTTGCCCATGATTGCATGTGATTCGAGTAAGAAAAGATGCCCAGCCCAGCTTTTACCCGTTTTAATACTAAATTACCCCCTAACTCTTCAACATAATTTGTACAGTCCTATACATGTTCTGTTCAATGAGGTTTAAAATACCTATCTTCTCAAAACCAAATGAGAGAATGATATTAAGAAGATAATACTATTAACATTTTCTGCTTCTGGTGACTCATTAAAATTATTTTGGAATATTCTTCAGATTTCTATCAAAGAAATTCAGATTTATGTCAGGCATCAATAGCAATCTGCGTCCAAATTACTCAATTTTACTTTTCTTTGAAAATGAAGATGCTGAATTCAAATGCACATAACACATGAAAGAAATTCTAACGTCCTAGTAGACACACAAGACACCCTTTAAATGTTCACTTCGAGAAATAATTTTAAATATAACAATATAGTTTTGAGTACTTATTTCTGATCAAAGGAGTGTTATTTATAATACCCCAGAAGATATACTAGTAAGTGCTTTTTGAAGAATTATGTATCTATAAGTAAAGAATGTATGTGGGGATAGAAGTTAGACTAACATTTATTTGACATTTCATGCATGCTTTATAATCACAGGTAAGTTGTGATGCTCAGGCGCTCATAAAAAATCATTCATAATAAGAAAATGCTGTTGAATTGATCTTCATAATTATAGAGGCGACTTCAACTTGTGAAATGAGCTAGCTGTACCTCATTTTCTCCTAATCTTTGACAACAAATGATTAGGGTGTTCTGGTATGTGTCAGTATGAATACCAAGAAAAGGGTATACTTGTCTTATCTGTCACTGAGAAATGCATCTTAGCCAGCTACATTGTGGTATTTGCTATGGCAGGAAATTACTTTCAAGTTTTTTCTATTTAGTTTTTAAATTGTGAAATCCATGTAGCATTATCTTCTTTTAAAATATTTGCTTTTCATTTTTAACTATGCACATGAAGATGCATCTGTATGTTGATATGCAGGAATGTGCAGGTGCACATAGAGACCAGAAGCACTGAATACCTTGCAGCTAGAGCTACAGGCATTTATAAGTAGCTTGAAGTTTGTGTTGAGAACTGAACCTGTGTCTTCTGCAATAGCAGTATCACCGAGCCATCTCTCCACCCTTACATCTAACTTCTCCATCATCAAGTGTCAGGACTGTAGCATTACATCTATCTAACTTTCAAAGTGTTGGCTGTGCTCAGACACCAGTCAATCATAAAGCTCCTTTCATTTTCTGACATGGAAACATGATATACCTTTCATGCCAACTAGCCCTTTCCACTTTGCTTCAGCCCCTGGGAACTACCCTCCTAGGTTCACCTTTTCTCAATGCTTTTCTGTTGCTGATTTTGTAACACTGTGTGCTAGAGGCTACAGGGCGAAGAATCTTATCGGTAGATTTCCTATAGTATATAGCCAGGCAAGACAGAGTTAAGAATGTTCCAGTGAACCATTCCACTTGCACTGGAAAAGTCACAATGTAACACGTGGTGTCACTGGGCCTTACATGTTATCTGTTCCACACCCTACCCCACCCCGCCACTGCCAACACACTCCTCCCTTCTGCTCTTAAATGGGGAAATTACAATACAAAGAAAATGGTACTGTTTTATATGCAAAAGTCAAGGTTTTCCTCTTTGCTATTATTTTATAATAAAATTGTGCAATTAAGTATACAGAGAAACATCTTCTGTTTTACTCAAAAAAATTGCACAAATGATAAATCGTTATTAACTTCCTAAACTAAAGTATTCTACTAGTTGATGTGTTCATGTGGAATTGGGTTTGTATCAGTTAGATTTGGTATTCCATTTTGGTAACTAATATTTGAAAAATAAAGGTTATTTTCTTGGATTAAACATATAAAACAATTGGAGAAAAATGTATATGTCAATGCTACATACATGCTCTTTCTCATAGTATCATTGTATTATATCTTAATATAATATAATTATATCTTAATTATAATCTTAATCATTATGATAAGACCCTTCAGGTTAGAGTTAAATTAAAAGTAAAGGCACATTTAAAACTTAAATTATATATTTAAGTAGGATTGTATTTTTATAAAAATTAAAATAGAATAGTGCTTCTGAGCTACATACTGATAGAAAAAAACCAACATTAAAATACTTATAAAATTAGACTGATATGCTAAAATATTTTCCTATAGTATTTATGTTACATATAAGCCTTATCTAAGCCCCAAAATAATAACAATGGGTTTAAGCATTCATGCAGGAAGGCTCTAAAATACCATAAGCAAATAGGAGGATACAGGTCCGTTAAGAAGGCTCCAGACACATGCATACCCCAAAAGGTGGGACAGAGTATCGCGGTACTGAAGTGTGCTCTCCTTTGTATCTTACCATTTTAATGCCACATTTATATCAATAGGACACCGCCATTACCTTGTGTATAACTTGTGTGTTCCTGTCACAAAATGACTCATGTTCGTCCATCCTTGTGGGAGGGGTATTGGGAAACTTTTCTTCGTAGATATTCGTGTATGATGGAACACTTACCACCTATGGCTGGGCAAAGGATGATGAACACCTACCTGATAACACACAAACACCAGCAGGGTCTCAGCTGCCCTAAGAAGGACAAAGGACAAACCCTAATATATCTGATGACTATCCTTGATTACTACTATTAAGGATACATTTAGAAAATTATAGTGTTTTCTTGTGTTCAAAGCTATAAACTAACAATACTTATTAAAATGCTATTCTAAATATTATTATAAAAGTGAGTAAGAAGATAAATATGAATATGGAAATGCCCATACAGTCTGGTGTTGCTGAAGTTCAGGGATTTTTCCTTTTCTTTTTCTCTTTTCTGGCTCCTAACAATGAGGCGTATTTCTGCTGATGCCCCACCTAGTCACTCGGCAACCACCTACATCATTTCAAAACAGGTAAAACAGTTTCTAAAGTTGCATTTGTCATTGCAGCGAGAGAATTTACATGAAATGTGGTGGGAGATTAACTCTGATTTTAAAAATCCTGGATGCTCCTAATGTCAGTGTGGTCTTTAGGCGATGATAACCTCAAACCTCCCCGTCAGGGAGACAGCCACCTCCTTCATCTACAAAGCTGTCAGATAGTCCACGGCATTCAAAGAGCATCCTTAAATGTCTGAACAAGAATCCCTTTGGAAGTAGATGTTGTCTTGTTTACGCAGATCAGATAAAGTGTCCAGGTAGTTTATTCATAATTTTCTGCTGATGTCTATTGACCTTTTAAAGATTATTATTACCGGCTTCTTCTGGGTGCTCCATATTGGGACGTCAAAAGCTGCGCTTGCAGAAATGAAAATATTCTCATTATGCTAATTCAGGACCCACTGATAGGCATGCTCTGTTTTGTAAATTATATCCTCCTGTCAGAAGTCAAAATGCATTTAAATAACTTCACGGAAATTGTCGCTAAGATTTAAAATTGTGTATTTTATATGCCATTGTTGATTTAATGCATGGGCTCTAATGTAGATATATATTTATTTTTAAAATGTTTGCCTGATTATTTTGTCACAAATGTTATCAAAATGAAACCTGGATGCAAGCATAATTTTCTTGTATATTTTGATAAAGTTTTGCATTTTGTAAATGCATTTTAATTTTTAGGTTTAATAAGATGCTAATAGTGTCAGTTGCATATTTTAGTGCCAACAAGTTTGTTTCCTACGTACTTGGAATTTTCCTAAAGGGTAAAATAAATATACATGTTTTTACAAAATTATTTAAGTATCAAAAATTTAAATGAAAAGGGAATTTGATTTATGAAAATCACCCTGTTCACCAAGCCAAGAAGTATTTCGACTTTGCACCTTCCTGTTACATGCTACAAAACAAAACTCAATCTCTTTGAAATTGAGCATATTTACAAAAACCCAAATACTGAATAAATGATGCTTTAATGTGATCTTCAAAATATCTAATAGTTTAAAACTTGCTGCTCCAGCTAGCAGGAAAATACTGGGGGAAAAACTGAAGGCGCACCAACATGATCATTTTATTAGAGGAGAAATGTATTACATTTCCTTTCCAACTATTTCTGATAAAAGATCAGGTTTCGTTTTGTTTTCTAAGTGTGTCTGAGACCTGAATTTTTGGGCTCGTTTGATTTTTCTTTTGCAGAATGACCAGCATCGCTGCGAGAATGATCTTTGATGTTGCAAAAATGTGGAAAATTCAAAGGGAAGAGCCAAATCTGTTCGTTTTTCAAACATATTAATCTTGTCAAGATAATACATAAAAATCAATCCTTGAAATTTTTTCCAGAGCCCTTTCTCCTCTCTTTCATCCAAAATATGAAACCACTTAGAAGGGTAAAGCAATGTGAAGAGCTGAAGAAAAGAAATCCTAATTTATATTTGGGCTACATATATTTTTAAACAGACCAAGTGCTCCGAGTTTGCATGGTCAGAAGCGATCTGTCTGTGAAGGTCTTGACATTTGTCATGTGTGTGCTCTGTTCATATGTACAGCAGACTGAGAATTTCTAGTATTTCTCCCCCAACAATTCAACTGAGTTTCAAACCCCTGACAGTAACAAATACAAATTGCACCAGCCCCCAAAAAATTGTTGGGGCTAATTTTAATATTAATGAATTCTTTACAACCTCAGTTCAGCGGTTTCGATTAAGCTTTAATTAGTAGCCAGAGGGGCTCCGAAACAAAAACAAGGAGCTGAATTGCTAATTAAGTTAGTTTGATGTGGTAGAGTTTTAGTAAAAGACTGGTTGTTGTTAGCTCGCAAGTTCTGACAAGCTAAAAATACTAAAGATTATCATTATTGTAACTAACATTCTGCATTCACACCAGTTTTCTCCACAGAACAGACAGTTCATTAGAGTCCAGGGCTCCGGGCTGTCAGTATTGGAATTAAAGTCTTGTTAATAAGAAAGCAGTGTATGAGACTCAGAGCCCAGGACAAGTCCATGGGAATTTAGCCTTGATTGGTTATAAACTAACTAGTTATTGCAGCTAACTAAATATATGTGTCCAGGAATAGCTGTTGTCATGTGGTCTGGCTTGTATAAGATATGACTTGTTAGAACCCGCTTCTTTCTACTGCATTGGCGGAGAAAATATATTGTTTTTCATGTTCAGATCCTGAATAACTTCCGAAATTCCACAATTTTGTAACGAATTTTGAAATTTGTAAAAGCAGCTAAAAGTAAGGATAGCTACTCTTGTAAGATAAAATAGAAGCACTCCATCAGCCCGCTGCTGATACATTATAAAATTTTTCTTGCATACTCTCAATAGGTTTAATTAAAAATAACATGGATGGTTGTCATTTCAAACTGGAAATTAACCCAATAGTATAATCGGCTATTCCTTGTAAGATGCGGATTCTCTCCTTGCACCCCAAAGACTGTTAATCATTCCCTGGTTGCTCCCTAGACTGGGACTCGCCCAGACTGCATGAGAGGAACAAGAAGCATCTTTTGAGGATTGCAGAGAATGTAATTTGATTTCTCCATACTCTGATGTTTTCTATAATTTGTACTTTATCCTTTTGCTTAAGGTTTCAAAGCCTGCAAACCCAATAACGTAGGGATAAGAGAAGACAGAAAAATAAATGATACTGTTTCTGAGGTATTAAATATAAGCGTGATATCAGAGCCGCACGACAGTCATGAATCGTAATCAGGTACTTTGACTTAACACTGTTTTGTTTTATAATAAGGTGGTTGTCATATGTGGGGGAACCTATCTGTCTGGATGCGAGGGGCTCTGTCCCTCTGTAACAAATCCAAAAACTCCGTTTTATAATACCTTAAGTCTATCCATTGTAATGTAGCTCTACAAGTGCAAATCCACAGCAAACTTCTCTCACGAATGTGGTGGGAGGGTTACCTATATTATCAGCTGCAAAGGAGAAGTACCGAATTAGAATGCAGGGAACCCAGCCAAAAGAACTTTCAGTAAATCTTCTTTTAATGCATAGTTTACAATTTTCTTCTGCTCAGCATGAGACTGATTAAGATCCCCCTCCTAAAGAATCTCTCCCCTTCCCACAGCCACGTCGTCATTTAATATAGTTATATCCCCCCAATACTTTACAAATCAGAATCTCAAGGCTGCAAATGTGATGCTTGTTTAATACAGCAGCGCAGTATTAATAATTTATTTATTTGAATGGAGACTAGATACCAATTACAGCATTGCACGTGCTGTAGACTGAGCACAGTCTCTTAGTCAGTGTGAGCAAGGCGCTGCTCTCTGCTAACAGGATTCAGAAACTGATACATGTCATTAAACACGCTTGTCAATTGTTTCTTAAGAGTTTCCACTGAAACGATGAAACACGAAATCAAGTGTGTGTAAGCAACAATATGATAGCGAACAGAGAGGAAAAATTCTTTAATTCATCAACATTGATTTCTCCAGAGAAACTCTACTTGAAAAACAAAATAAAATTTAAAGTGAGAATTAATTTCCTGTATTTAATTCTTTAATGGTTTTCCTCACTTATCACAATGCATACTATATTGGTTTTCAGGTACAGGCAGTAGAACTCCATGATCACACTAGTACAGCTAGTGAGCATATCTAGTGCTGTGTTTCTGGCCCAGCCCACTGAGGTTAACTAGTACCTCCAGTCAAAGTCAACCTAAGCATCAACAATCAAAAAGTCAAATAAAGGACTGGCTGGGTTGGCCCACACCCTGGAAAGAAATAGAAGTTTAAGGAAGCTGTCCTCTGAACATGTCAAAGTGCTGTGCCCATACAGACTCAGACACACACACACCCATACACACACACACACACACACACACACATGCACACTCACACACACATACATACACACACATGCACACACACACATGCACACTCACACACATGCACACACACACACACACATACATACATACACACATGCACACTCACACAGGCACACACGCATGCATGCACTCACACACCTACACGTTTGCACACACATGCACAGACACGTATGTGCACACACAGACACACATGTACACACTCAAACACACACATGCGCACATGCACGCACACGCCCCATGCACAGCCATACCATGAATAAATGTTACTTTAAAATATCTTAAAAGTCAGGTTTGTTATAGAAATATTTTCTAAACTGTAATTATTTTTAAACAGTATGTTATATTAAAATAGGCAAAAGATAAACATACCCAATTATAAAGTAGAAATTAATATTATCATTTTTACATTTCTTAAGTTCAAAAGACATCCAAAACTTCTTGGAGTTGTTCTCTTTACTGGTGGGTAGACCGTGAAGAACACTCTGAGAGTAAGATTTCAGCTTTGCTCTCACAAGCATACCCTTGACTTCAGACATGTGAAGTTGAACAGAGAATATTCTGAAAAGACATACTGTTAGAATTGATGTCAAGAATACTTAAAATGTGATCATGCTGAATGTCTTAAGATTTATTTGATTGATTTCTTTTAATGCTTTCTTTCACCTCCTAAAATTCCATCATTTTGTTTCATTCATAAATATAACTCATGGGAAGTGCACAGACACATGTGCCCACTTGGAAAACCAAATGTGTACCCAGAGGCAGCGCCTCGGGCTCGGCTACGTACAGGGAGAGAGAGTCTGAGTCCGTCCCTCAGGCTGGCAGGTTTCACTCCGCTGACCCGGATCACCAGCTTCGTGTCCTTGGCAATGAAATCTCATAAAGTCCTGTGTGTTTTCCTCGATGTGAATTTGACAGAGTAGATTAACTTTTATGTTAGGCAAAGTATCTTCTCGAGATCGGTTTGTTTGCGCATTTTTAGAAGTGGAGAGGTCCTTGAGAAAGAAAACTGAAAGAAGCCTTTTAAATCGCACATTAGCTGATTGGATAATACTTTCGGGGCAAGAACTTTCCAGAGATAGAAAAATACGCGCATTTACTTGTGTCACCTCGCCTGCCGCGTATCGTTTTAAAAGAAGCCACTGTTGTCTTTTGTGTTTGCCCCTTATGATCAATGGCTTACCTTCATTACTAAAGGAGGAGCCAAGTGAGATTTTTTTAAGCAAGTTGTAGGAAGTTCTGACTTCTCCACTGCTTAGCTCTAACATTCACTCAATCCGCTTTAAGTACATAAGACAGCTGTAGCATGCAAGAAACATTCCCTAGACATAATCATCAGATTTATAAAATCGCTGCAGCTATTGGATTGTTACTGGTGAATGCTACAAGAATTTGTGATCACTCTGATGTTTTGTTTGTTTGTTTTATGAATTGTGACATTCCTAAAGGTCTGTTCGGTCTCTAACTTGAAAGTAACACTAACATTCTATTGAGAATTTTATTTACACGGTGTATTCTGTCACTGTGATGAAATACCATGACCTAAAGCAGCCTGAGGAAGAGTTTATTCTCACTGAGAGCTCCAGGAGGCTAGACGGCCATGACGTGGGAAAAGTCTGGAGGTGGGAAGCTGAGAGATCACATCTCAACCACACAGAGGAAGCAGTGTGGAGAGCAGGGTGAGGCTTGAATTCAAAAGCCCATCCCAGTGACCTACTTCTCCCCAATGTCCCATAACTGTAGACTAATGTATTTAAGCGTGTGAGTCTATGACAGACATTCCCCATTCAACAAGCATGCCTACACTACCTCCACATATCATGCTGAAGTTACGGAGACGACTGATGCTAGCATTCATGGTGTGGATTCCATCCTCAAACTGTTCCCAGGAGATATCCTACATAATTTTGAGGTAAAGTATATAGGAAACCCTTGTCTCACAGTTTAGGGTATGCTCACAAGAAAGGTGGGAACATGTTTACATCACAACAAGGCCATAAACAAACTCTACTCCGAGTTGACTTTTGGTGATATGCCAGAAAGTGGTCATCTGGCTGTCTTAACTGTGCCCTCCACCAACCAGGGCTTCACAGTGGTATCTGAAGAATCACTGATTGAAATGAAGCTTTCAAAAGATGTTGATCTTTATTTCTATTTTGTCATCATATTGGGGGTTGGTCTGGCACTGCTATGTATTCAAATGCTAATACCGGCCCCCAGGATCAAGGTTTCAGTCCAGAGGAGTACTTTCTCATATACACCAAGTGAAGTTGTGTAAACTTTGCTCCTTTTTATTCTCTGACTAATTAAATGAAAGTAGCTGGCAGGGGGCTGCTTTTCCCTCCTCTCTCTCTTGTTCCTCTCTTGCTCTTTCTCTACTTCTCTTCCCCCCTCTCTCGCAATTTCTTTTCCCCTCTCTCTCCACATGCTCATGGCCAGCCTCTACCCCCTCTTCTCCTCTACTTCGCCTCTCTCTCTCTCTCTTTATCTCTGCCTTTCTCTGCCTTTACTACCCTCTTAATTCCCCTACCTATGCCCTGAATAAACTCTATTCTATACTTAAAAAAAAGTAGCTGACAGTCCATCACTAGGCAGAATAGAGGTGGCAGGGCTTGGGTCAGCAGGCTGAGGGGATGAAGGGCAAGTGAGGATCGGGACAGAGAGGGAGAGCAGAAGGAAGACTGAGTGAGCAGGTCACCATTAGAAGAAACTGACCAGGAGTACATAGCAGAGAGCAATGTACCCTGAGAAAGGACGGACTGATGGAGCAGAAACAGCCCAGGTGAGATTCAAACAGCAGAAACAAGGGGAAATAGCCAGTCTAGTGTAGAAAGATAGTTGAGGGGTAATTGTGCTTAAACTGATTAAGTAAATCAATAAGAATCTGTCTCAGTTATTGGGGGACTGGCTGGGTCATTGAAAGAACTAATAGAGTTATGAAATGTCCTATTACAATGTAACAATGTAAAGGAGATAAACGCTGCCCTTAAACGCTACCGTCTGAGCGCTGTTGAAGGAGGAACCTAGTCCCTGATACACAGGCTGTCTACAGAGAAAGGGACACAGTCTTCAGAAAGACCGTGTCCTCTGGAGATGCCACTGGATTTGGGGTAACAGAAGGAAAGAACACAAGCATTCATTGGAAGCAGGAACCTGTTTAGCTCTACCCTAAGCTAGACCTATCTTCTCCAAAAGTTGGTCTTTTCAGCTAAGCAATGGAGCTAGGTTCACAGCATCTCAAAGCAGAACTGACAGTGCCACCTTGACTATACCAGGAGGGCCATATTTCAGAGGAGTAAGTCCCAAACAAGTTAGAAATGTTCTGATTAAATTTTCCTGATAATTGTACATTTGGGAGCTTGGTCCCAGTCTCACCTAGATTCCCTCCCCAGTTCTGTCTCCAGCAAGTGAGCAGACCTCAGTGGCTTTCCTGGTAGCATCCTAGTGCCCAGCTCTGGGGCTGTTGTAAGGCTAGAGGGAGAGAATATCTGCCCTGGGACAGGAAGCCAGCTGCAGAAATGCATGCCATGAAGACACAGGGCATGTATCATGGGCACTTGCGCATGGGCGCTGTGCTGTACTGCAAGAGCATCTGCATGTGGCCCCAGATGAGTGACATTGTGTATTTCATCTCATGTATATATGCACAGTAATTGGGACTCCATGGCTTCTTCAGACCACAAGGAGGCTCTTCCTTTGCCTCCTGTGCACCCCCACACACGACCCCAGTACCCTCACGGAATTGTGAGGAACCAGTGCAGGGTGCAGTGGCAGAAGCAGCTCAGCACAGGTGACATGGCGATGCTGCAGACATTTCTTCTTGCTCTCCTTTCCTGCTTTCCACATCCTCATCACTGAGATTTCAGGACACACATCCCAGCCTGGGGACAGCTACTTGTGTGTGGTACTAGAACCATACAGATAGTGTGTTTTTCCTTTCCACACACAGGTTGGAAAACCCAATGACGCATCTCCTCACCAAGGCTCCCTAAGGAGAAACTCACTTCCACACACAGATACTTGATTGCTTCACAAGGCACTCCCTTAAGAATAAGCACTCTGCACTTCTTAGCTCCTTCCTTCCACTCTGCAACCTAACCCTTCCTGCAGCCTTTCCTCAGGAGAGGGTTGAGAAGGTAGATTGGAAGTCTCTTCAATAAAAATTCTTGTGAGTTTACAGGACTCTACCCTAGTAGATGTAAGTCAAAGATTTTCAGAGTGTCACTGTGAGGGACAAACTTGGAAGGAGAAGGATGGTAGCTCAGGAGACAGAAGCCCAGAGGCCTGGGTCATGGATCTAAAGATGGACACCTCCTTTGTTAAGTTTTTAATTACCTAATGTGCAAGGACACGTGAGTGTCCTTTCTCAAAGCTGCTATGGAGTGTGTGAAAGAATTTGAAAAACTGTGTGCACAGTGTCTTCACTGAAACAGTTAGAGGTATCATATTTTATAAAACAATAGCTGACAAAATTCCTTTCTAATAGATCATTTTTATAGTTACTTGTGCTTGAGGAAACGTTTCCAGTCTAGGTTAGCAGGGCTGAGGGACTAAGACTAGTGTCCAGAGCAGCAGGAGGGTCTAGATGTCAGAGCTGGGCTCTGATGGGGATGCCTACAGAGCTGGGACTGTATCTCCACTCCTTAGCTTCTAGAACAGCTCTGCTTACCAGTCCTTGGATCCACTCTGCAATGGTCTGGAAATGACAAAAGGATTATTCTTTTGTTTTATTTCATAAACAGGTTCAGTTCCTTAAGTGTGAGGTACACTACGGTTGGTCTTCAACCAGCAAGACCTGCACATCCTCTGCCTGACTTCAATGTGGCAAAGACAGCAGCTTTCTTACCTTCCCATGACTCCAGATAAAGGATAACAATCCCCTATGCAAAAACATCAGAAGCATATCTTCAATAGAACATGGTGATGTCATTATGATGACGTCATTATGATGACGCCATCATGATGATGTCATTGGGATGCTGCGCTGTCATGTGTATCAGGATAAGAGAAGAACATGCCAGTCATTGTCATGGGTTTTATTTTTTCATTGTCAATATCATAGGAACACTTTTGTTATCCTCGTGGATTCTAAATGAAACATTATTATTAAAAGCCATTTGTGAGTATTTTTATAGATGTTTATAAACTACATTCAGTAAATTACTTCAAAGATACTTTAAAATGTATTATGCATAAATATTTGGCAAAGATGGTGTTTTAAAAGTCAATGCCCCTGACTATCCCTTAAGAAGACAATAAATAGTTTTGGTTTTATACACAGAATAATTATGTTTGTTTTGTTTTATCAGGCTCAGTAGAAAGAAAGGAAGAGAGAGGGGGCGAGGGAGAGAGAGAAATACAGAAAAAAGGCAGAAGAAAAGAAAGATAGTTTAGCTATAATCAGTGAATATAGCTGTTTCCCACCAGAACTATTTTGGCTGAATAAAATCAAACCTCAGCTTTCTCCAGAAGGAAACAAAAAGAAAAAGCTGATGAGTAAAATTTAGCTCACAAATTTTTTTTATTTTGTCAGGTTAGAAGAGTTTACTAATTAAAAGGTTAATGGAAATTTAAACACAATTTTCTGATGGTTCTCTTTTTACTCAAAACATACATTATGTTTTCATGTTCACGTTTTTCCAACAAGTTACTTCACTTGCTATGGCAGGGAAGAGAAGAGTCTTCCAGTGTTTATTTATTTCTAGTTATAAGGACAAACTACAGTATTGCTCTCTTGGAGATGAGATCTGATCTTAGCATTATCCCCAAGACAGAAAAACAGAGAGTGGTGGTAGCATTCAAGTTACTTTTTGCCTAAGTAGTTTATTTCAAATTTCAGGTTACGATCATGTTTGTGTAAAATCTGTCAAGGTCCCATGTGTGCTTAAATGTAAAATAATCATTAGAATCACAATGGCTTTTTATCTCCTTGAATAGAAACCTATGTACAAGGGAAATGTACACAAATGCACTAAAGCATTTAAGTTGTTTTCCTTATTTTCTCTTTTTAAAGAAATGTACCTTCATTATCATACACCCACACAGGGTTCTGTAGGATGCAAAATGCACAGCAGTAAGTAGAGGGATATGTAAATTGCTTAAGAATGATTGTTTTCAAAAGCAAATGTATGTTTTCAAAAGAAATCACATATTGACTATACCCAATCCATATAGGGCCTTCAGTCCCATTTCTCATGAAACGAGAGCAATTCACACTATTTATGATTAAGAAGGCAGACTGAAGTAAAAACATAGCTTTTAACTGTATGCAGACGTGAGATGGGGAAGGCTCATGGTCTCAGATTACAGAAGCTTTTTGGACACTCAATTTGCTATTGTTTTGCTGTATTAAACATGCAATTGCATATATGTTTATGAAGAATATGTTTATGAGGCATACAAGGCATGTAAGTTTTATGTTGCTGTTGTTGGATTTGAATTACATTCAAGTTCTAGAGTAATGCTAGACTTTTAATTAATTTGATGGTTGATAATTTTAATGATGCTAGCAGAATTTCTCTATAATAAGTTTGTCAGGAATAAATAGCCAAAAGGACTTTTATAGGTACTTTTAAGAGTTCTTTTTAACATTGCTTCAAGCTTCAATTAGACAACAAAAGGAGGTCAAAGAGATACAAATTGGAAAGGAAGAAGTCAAAATATCACTATGTGCAGAATATATGATCGTATACATAAGTGACCCCCAAAAATTCCACCAGAGAACTCCTACAGCTGATAAACAACTTCAGCAAAGTGGCCAGATATAAAATTAACTCAAAAAAATCAGTAGCCTTCCTATACTCAAAGGATAAACAGGCTGAGAAAGAAATTAGGGAAACAACACCCTTTAAAATAATCACAAACAATATAAAGTATCTTGGTGCAACTCTAACCAAACAAGTGAAAGATCTGTATGACCAGAACTTCAAGTCTCTGAATAAAGAAATCGAAGAAGACCTCAGAAGATGGAAAGATCTTCCATGCTTGTGGATTGGCAGGATTAACATAGTAAAAATGGCCATCTTGCTGAAAGCAATCTACAGATTCAATGCAATCCCCATCAAAATTCCAACTCAATTCTTCATAGACTTAGAAAGAGCAATTCTCAAATTCATTTGGAAGAACCAAAAACACAGGATAGCAAAAATTATTCTCAACAATAAAAGAACTTCTGGGGGAATCAGCATCCCTGACCTCAATCTGTACTACAGAGCAGTAGTGATAAAAAAAACTGCATGGTATTGGTACAGTGACAGGCAGGTAGATCAATGGAATAGAATTGAAGACCCAGAAATGAACCCATACACCTACAGTCACTTCATCTTTGACAAAGGAGCTAAAAACTATCCAGTGGGAAAAAGACAGCATTTTCAACAAATGGTGCTGGCTCAACTGGCAGTCAACATGTAGAAGAATGCAAATTGATCCATTCCTATTTCCCTGTACAAATCTCAAGTCCAAGTGGATCAAAGACCTCCACATAAAACCAAATACACTGAATCTAATAGAAGAGAAAGTGGGGAAAAGTCTCAAACACATGGGCACAGGGGAAAAGTTCCTAAACAGAACGCCAATGGCTTATGCTCTAAGATGAAGAATTAACAAATGGGACCTCATGAAATTGCAAAGCTTCTGTAAGGCAAAGTACACTATCAGTAGGACAAAATGGCAACCAACAGATTGGAAAAAGACTGTTACCAATCCTACATCTGATAGAGGGCTAATATCCAACATATACAAAGAACTCAAGAAATTAGACTCCAGAGAACCTAATAACCCTATTAAAAAATGGGGAACAGAGCTAAACAGAGAATTTTAAATTGAGGAAAGCTGAAGAGAAGCATTTAAAAGAAATGTTCAACATCCTTAGTCCTCAGGGACATGCAAATCAAAACAACCCTGAGATTCCAGCTCACACCAGTCAGAATGGCTAAGATCAAAAACTCAGGTGACAGCAGATGCTGGCGAGGATGTGGAGAAAGAGGAACACTCCTCCATTGCTGGTGGGATTGCAAGCTGGTACAACCACTCTGGAAATCAGTTTGGTGGACCCTCCGAAAAATGGACATAATACTACCTGAGAACCCAGCTATACCACTCCTGGGCATATACCCAGAAGATGCTCCAACATGTAATAAAGACACATGCTCCACTATGTTCATAGCAGCCATATTTATAATAGCCAGAAGCTGGAAACAACCCAGATGTCCCTCATCAGAGGAATGGATACAGAAAATGTGGTACATTTACACAATGGAATACTACTCAGCTATTAAAAACAA
>CM052709.1:2646173-2658948 GCA_028551405.1 Uromys caudimaculatus
ACAGACAAATGGATGGAACTTGAAAATATCATCCTAAGTGAGGTAACTCAGTCACAAAAGAACAAACATGTTATGTATTCACTGATAAGTGGATATTAGCCCAAAAGTTCAGAATACCCAAGATTCAATTCACAGACCATATGAAGCCTAAGAAGAAGGAAGACCAAAATGTGGCTGCTTCAGTGTTTCTTACAAGGGTGAACAAAATAATCACAGGAGGAAATATGGAGACAAAGTATGGAGCAGAGACTGAAAGAAAGGCCATCCAGAGACTGCCCCACCTGGGGATACATCCCATATACAGTCATCAAACCCAGACATTCTTGTGGATGCTGGGAAGTGCTTGCTGATGGAAGCATGATAATCTGTCTCCTGACAGACTCAGGCAGAGCCTGACAAGTACAGAGGCAGATGCTGGTAGCCAACCATTGGACTGAGTGTGGGGTCTCGGATGGAGGAGTTGGAGAAGGGACTGAAGGAGCTGAGGAGGTTTGCAGCCCCATGGACGGAGCAACAGTGTCAACTGGCCAGACCCCTAGAGCTCCTGGAGACTGAACCACCAACCACAGAATACACATGGAGGGACCCATGGTGCTGGCCACATATGTGGCAGCCTTGTTGACCATCAATGGGAGTAGAAGCCCTTGGACCTGAGGTTGTTCGATGCCCCAGTGTAGGGGAATGCTAAGGAAGGAAGACGGGTGTGGGGGGGCACCCTCATAGCAGCAGGGGGAGAGGGGATGGGATTGGGGGGTTCCAAAAGGGAGACCTAGAAAATAAATTTTAAAAAGAAGATTGAAAATAAAAAAGAATTCTTTTTACAATATCCCTGTTTTCTTATTTTTATTTAACTTACCAAATTTGTTTCACTTGTGAATAGATGGTACAGATGGAGTAAAAACGTTTTTATTGTTAGTCTAAAACAAAAGGTGAAACACTAAATTTTACATCATACACCATGCAACTCCCATCACACAAACATTGCGTGATAAACACATACAGTGAAATTTTTAGCTCTGATGTAACAAAATTCCATAGCCGCATTGAAAGATACCTGAAGAAATATATGAGTTTAAGAATACTGGTATTTAAATTTGCCAATTTGAAAATTACATAAAATTTATTATTCTGCATTGTTTTCCCTAGTTGAGTTCAGAGTTTAGTTTGAAAACAAAGGTGAATGGTAAATATGTTTTCAGAATTTCACTCTGACTTCTAACATTAACACAGCCTTCGTGCATAGATGCAGTCCAACTACACCTGGCTTGCAGGCTTGTTAGTGAAAATACAAGAAGATAAGTCATTTGTGAACATAAAGAAATGAGAGTTAAGACGTTTGTACTTTGGCTTGTATTAATTTTATGTCTTAAATGACCACTTAGTGATGAACAAGTTAAAAGTTTTTGGGCAGCTTGAGACTTTCTTCTGTGGCATTAATGCCTTCTTCCTTATACTGCCAT
This sequence comes from Uromys caudimaculatus, assembly GCA_028551405.1. Taxonomy (NCBI): domain Eukaryota; kingdom Metazoa; phylum Chordata; class Mammalia; order Rodentia; family Muridae; genus Uromys; species Uromys caudimaculatus. Next base: position 2,647,634 of record CM052709.1, read on the forward strand.
CTTGGTTTAGAAATGGCAGTTGATAAGAAGTTCTTTGTTTTTTTTAACCTTACTATTCAAACTAAATTATTAAATTAGAAAGGTATGGAAATAGTTTGCAAAAGTATCTAAGACCCATACTACACGAAATAAACGAATGCATTCTGACATTTTACAAATCTCAAATCATACTGGCAGGAGTTTCCAGGCTGGCAGGGATTTGGTCTCTAACTACAAGTAAGCTGTTGAAGGAAGCCTTGGAGTGTATGCAAACAGTCCTGGAGTTAAGTGAAGAGCTGTCTTTACAATGTAGGGAGAATGGCCTTCCACATCTGCAGGCTCTGCAGTCAAGGGGTGAGACAAACCTAGGTCAAATGTTTTAATGAGTCTCTACTGGACTTAGGCTAAACTTTTAAAAATTATTGTCCCTTGAAGAAACCAATATAAGTACTGCTTACAGAACATTTGCATTACGATAACTGCGATGACTTATCCAGAAACAATCCACAATAAATGAAAGATATGTATATTCCTAAACACTGAGTCACTTCCTTTGATACATTAACACTGTATTATACAGGGTTCTCTAGAGTCACAGAACTTATGAGTAGTCTCTGTATAGTCAGGGAATGTGTTATGATGACTTACAGTCTGTAGTCCAACTCCCCAACAATGGTCAGCTGTGAATGGGAAGTCCAAGGATCTAGTAGTTGCTCAGTCTCATAAGGCTAGTTTTCTGTAGTTTCAGCTGGTTTTCTGTAGGAGTAGATTCCAACAGATGTGCTGGCAACTAAGTGCAAGCAGAATCTTTCGAAGAAAAGCAAATCTTCCTTCTTCCAATGTCTGTATGTAGATCTCCAGCAGAAGATGTGACTCAGATTAAAGATGTGTACCACCATGTTTGGATCTGTGACTTGTTTTGTCCCAGGCTGACCTTGATCTCAGAGATCTGCTTGCCTCAGTCTCCTGGGATTAAAGGTGTGTACTACCGTGACTGGGCCTAAGCTTTTCATGGCCACTATGCCTCAAGATCTCCACGCCAAGATCCAAGTCAGAAACTGGTGTCTCTCAACTTCAACATCTGGATCACAGGTGAGCCTTCCAATTCTGGGTTGTAGTTCATTCTAGATATAGTCAAGTTGACAACCAGGAATAGCCACTACGAACACTTTGGGGATTTGATCTCTAAGTGGGTTCCTGGAACCAAGGGACATAAGCAGATTTTACTTCTACGTCTGTGAGTGAGGTTTGTACCTTACAGTGTATGTATTTGAGAACAGATAGACAGTACGCTCAAGTGCTGCCAACTGTAGTATTTGACTTAACTTTAGCCGTAGAAATTTGTCACTGATGTCTGAGGAGACTGAGGGGTGGAGAGAAGATCACTCTAGTTTCTAGGCTCATTTATTTGAAGATGATGGCCATAAAATTTCACTAAACCTGTATTACCACAACCAAAAGAGAAGGTTAATAATACTCTCCCATCCCACTGTGAAAATCAAAGCAGATAATTTATGTTTAGAAGGCTTTGTGTGAAAAAAATTTTTAAATATCATAAATTAAGGCATTAATAAGCATCTTTAATTAATGAATGTACTTAACCATTTCTATCCCATTCATATTTGCCAGTTGTTTTACTTCTCAAGGTAGAGTATTTCTTGTTTAAGTTTATTTCTTCAGTACAAAATAATTTTTAAACCCTGCTTCTGACCTTTTAAACTTCTTTAAAGAAATGAAAGTAAAGATAGCTTATGATGAGAAAGAGACACTCCAAGCCTGGGAATAGGATAGTGGCTGGCGAAGCTATACTCAGAATCCCAGTTTGAAATCTTAATAGACCACTGAGTAGAGAAATTCACATGAAGTTGTAAAGCCTGGCATGACTATTTTGTGAATACAGAATATTATCCTCTAGATCTATCTGATTTGGAATAGTCACTATAAACACAAGTGTCAAAGTGGTCCTATGAAATATGACCACCTTTAAATATATCAACAAAATGTCAAGGAAAAACAAATAGGTCCTTAACAGTAAACTTTTGCCAGACTCCACATTTACTCTAGAAATGCTTTTGCTTAGAATATTTGAGATTTCTATTTATTTTTTTAACTGTCTCTGTTAGTCATCTGTGAATCACCTTATTATATACTTAGACCATATTTTGAATCAAAACGAGTCAGTACCCTAGACATTACATGTGCTTACCAAAATTAAATGGCAGATTTTTGTTTAAAATTAGAGCAAATTTAATTCAGGGTCAACATTATTATTAGTTATCAGTGAGATTGCTTTAAAGTGTATACAGCTGACTGTGCAAGGAACTGGCAGAGAAGTGTAGAGACAATGGGAACAAGGTTGTCTTCTGGAAAGCCTCAGGGTGCCAGGCTAAGCAGACATTCTGGAGCAATGGAGAGTCTAGCATTAAATCCCCTCAGCTTATATTTAAAGAAGACAGGAGACATTCCAGCTGAGGACTGCATGTGTGCTGTGTGTACTTGGCAAAGCAAGCCCGGTGATAGATAGAATCATGTCATCTTCTGAGAAATCTGGTTGCTAATTTATGGGGCCAGATCATTGGCCCTGTGTGGTGTTCTATTCCCAGACCTCAGGAGGCTTGGTTTCCAACTCTAGCATTCCCATGTGGCAATCATCATAAGGAGACTCCTGGCAAATACCTCACTTCCTATTATGTTTCCTGTGAAGTGTCTGTCACTCCTGTAAATCATCTTCCAGTTCACATCCCTTTGTCCAGTTCTAATGACCGGTATGGACTCGGGTGTGTTCAGTAGACTTGGTCATAATAATTTCTCATTCACAATTGCGTAACTCATATCTGTAGACTTTAATCAGAGCCTTTAAGGATATATACAAGAAACAGTTCTCTCTCTCTCTCTCTCTCTCTCTCTTCCTCCCTTTAAAAATACATATAATTCTTTGCTCTCCTGAATTATCTATAGATAAGATAGCCTCAAATCAATATTAGATATACTAGGAAATATAGAATTGGCAAAGTGGACCTAAGGGACAGAAATTGTTTGCTCAGAGAGATCTTAAAAACCTTGGCAACTATGTGGTAAGGTTCCACTATGTCTATAGATCTGTTACTAAGAAATTTGTCAATCATTTATATTGCTACCAGAAACCAATATGCCCTACAGAATGCAACTTTGTGATATCATGTACATCAGAAGACAGTAACTGTTTGCTGAGGGAGGGAACATAGGAGCTGAGAGAATTCAGAGGTGGTTGTGTTTGTTGAGAGTCTGTTTCTACTCACAACTGTTGGCCAGTGGAGAGCCATACAGTCCAAGAACATCAGAGGGCATGCTGGGACAAAATGAACTTCTGCCCAAGGAAGGTAAAAAGAACGAATTCTTTTAGTTTTGTGCTGGTAAAATATTGAAAAGATCACTAAACTACATCGAGAGAAAATTGAAACAGGTTATCACAAAACTTATTTTTGTTGACAATGCTTCTGATAGAAAATGTAGGCAAAACAAAGTGTGCAAAGGTTTGAAATCTCCTCAGACATTTCACAGCATTACCACTCCGTCTTTTGTGAAAATTCAAGAGGTAAACTTTTAGGATTTCCTTCAAATTAATTATCGGAATTTCTCTTTATCTTTTGAATAAACTTCTATCTTAACAATAGCCTGTCTTTTAGTTTTAAATCCCATGGGTAGGTGTATAACTGTTTTATGGATATGAATGTTAAATAAAGAAGTCAAAGTAGAATTTGATGGGAGATTCTTGCTGCAAACCACTAGTTAGTTGATAACTCTTAAGAAAGAGCTGCCTCCCGCTCTCTGTGATGATAGGTGAAGGTTTTCTTTTTCCCCTCTATCCCGATATCCATCTCTCCTCTCCTCCCTCTCTTCCTTCCTCTATCCCTATGGAGAGATGGATGAAGGCTTTGTTTTCTACAAAAAGGGGGTGTGTGTCTTATTCTAGAACAACTATCTGGGATGTGGAAAGAAAAAAAAACAGAAAATAAAGAAGGGGTGGGGAGAGGGGAAGGAAGATAGGGAGGAGGGGGACAGAGACAGAAGCAGATGGGAGAGGGGAGAAGGAACCCATCCTTTCTATTCCCTGCTTTCCCACTCTCCATTCTTCCCTCTCCCCATCCCCCTCTGTCTCCCCCCTCCCTCTGTCTCTCCCCCCTCTGTCTCTCCCCATCCCCCACTGTCTCTCCCCATCCCCCTCTGTCTCTCCCCATCCCTCTCTGTCTCTCCCCACTCCCTCTGTCTCTCTCCATCCCCCTCTGTCTGTCCCCATGCCCCTCTGTCTCTCCCCATGCCCCTCTGTCTCTCCCCATCCCCCTCTGTCTCTCCCTATCCCCCTCTGTCTCTCCCCATGCCCCCCTCTGTCTCTCCCCATCCCCCTCTCTGTCTCTCCCCATCCCCCTCTGTCTCTCCCCATGCCCCTCTCTGTCTCTCCCCATCCCCCTCTGTCACTCCCCATTCCCCTTCTCCCTATTGCCTTGTCCTTTCTCTTTCTCTATCTCTTTCCTTCCTCATTTATTTTCCATTTTCTTTTCTTTTTCACATGCCTGTTGGTTGTTTCATAATAAGATTGCATTCTTTTTTGTTGTTGTTTTTTAGAAAACAAAAACTTCTCAAGTGTGTCAGATCTTCCATTCTTGCTTTGAATGTTGCATCAATGGAAAATTAAGTCCAGATGTCAGAATCAGATAGTAGCATTGTACCCAAACATTTATGTGTGGGGTGGATGGATGGCTCATTCACTTCTAGTCTTCTGGAGGCTCCCGGGTACTTCTGTATTTAAAGAGTCTAAGCTCTGTGTCTAGTACTCAGTCATCTGTCTTATATTGCTGAAGTGTAAGAGCATGTGTCCTTATTCTCTGAATGCTAGAAATGATACTGAAAGTCTGAATTATGAGGCAGCTGGAGCACTGTGCTTTAGCTTCAAAGCAAAGATGACTCTACAAGTGAAGGCTAATGGCAGAGGTTTAAGAAGAATAATTTTTATTAACCAAAGCAACATAGTAAGAAAACAAGAGTAGATTCTGTCACCACCAGTGAAGTAATACTTGTTAAATGTTTGAGATTTCTCATTTTTATCAGATTCAAAACCCCCAGAGTTTGCTAAAAAGTGGTAACTTTTACTTTAAAATCCCAAACTTTTCATATAAAACAGAAGTGAACTAGATTTAAATAATAAAAAAAGCTGAAACATATAAAGGAATCCTGCAAAATACCAATGCGAAATGCCCCATCTAAATCAATGATTTTTATCCGTTGTCAATATTGTATTAGAGATGAAATATATTCTGATCTTTGGTAAAATGGCTTAATTTTTGCGGCGGAGGCACGGTAAAAGCCATTTTTGCTCAGTGTGGATTTTAAGCACTCTGACTAGTGTGCTGTGTCTTCATGTTCCATTGTTCTAGGACACCGACCACAGGACGATTTTCAAGTGGCCAACATCTACCATGTTGAGATCTGCCAAATAGCAAATCAACCTTTATAATTAAAGTTGACAAGCTGACAACAAAAATGAGTGTATATTTGCATATATATAAATTTTTATGTCACATTGCCGTCTGTGCACTTGCTTGCTCTTGTCAATAGCCGAGGGCTGGCTTTGCAGCACCGGGGGCATGTTATATTCCAAGGCCTTCAGACAGCTCCCCTTCGCCCTAGTGAGTCTGTTGATTAATTTTGGACACTTCTTAATTAACACCCCAAAGGAGGTCTAGATCATCAGCCTATAGTCCATAAAAAGCAAGTGAATCTGAGGAATAATGACCCAAGGAGACAAGCACACTCCTTCCAAATGATGTTTTAAGAACATTGAGTCTCTTTCAAGTCAGGATTGTGTCTGGCAATGCCTAGGGAAAATGTGGGCCTTTAATCAGGGCAAAAACAGAGATTTGTGTGGGTCTGATTTAATTTACTTTTTGACACAGAGAGGAGTGATAGATGCTCCTTGACAGGGGAAACATGGCACCACAGCACGGTAATGGTGCCAGTGGCCTTGATTAGTAATTGCAACATTTGACCTCCAGGCAGAAAAGCTGATGGATGAGAGAAGAGAGAAGTAATTAGGACAGTACCATGAGGTAGGGAACTTGCTAATTGTACCCAAATCTGTGAAATCTAATGATGGGACCAAGGAATGCTAAGCTCGTGGCGGCTCTCATAAGTTTGTCCATAGATATCAGCCCCTCGTGCATAAAGATTACTGACAACAACTCTAATTCCACTGGGGACACAAGAGACTGGAGTTCACATCTTCCCATAACTCTTCCCAGGAGAAATCAAACATTTGTTAAACCAACTGTTGCATCTGGGTAGGTGCTGGGACAGAGCCTTCTAATGCCTGGGTCAGCTGTGTCAAGAACAGGTGTAAACTCTACTATGACTGTTTAGCAAAAAGGCTGCACTCAACTACTAAGGTACGTGAGAGTGGGGCTCCAGAGATGGTTCAATGTTTAAGAGCACTGGCAGCTCTTCCAGAGGACCCGAGTTCTGTTCCCAGCACCTACATGGTAGCTCACAACCATCTGTTAACTCCAGTCTCTGGGGTCCAGATGCCCTCTTCTGGCCTCTGTAGGTACTTCACACATGTGGCACATAAACATACATACAGGCTTGTAGGGAGGGTCACCATGCAAGAATTTGGATTAGAGTTCAAATCTCCTGGAATGGAAAACTCCAATTTCAATGGAACACCCTGCTTCAATAACTAAATAGAGCTATTAAGGATGACATCGGATGTCAACATGACCTTGACCCTTCACACATGCACAGTCACCCCAGGTATGTACATGCATATACATCTTTATGTGCATATATATATAAATATATATATATATATACACACACACACACACACATATATATATATACATACACACATATGTGCACATACACAGACTATACACATACACACATGAGGAAATGAAAGAATGGCCTACAAGCTAATAAAAGTCATACCAAGCACATCTAGAGCTACAGTTACATCTTTCACAGTATTCAGTTCCCTGCCACCTGACTTTGCTAAGTGTGAGTAGGGAGCATCTTTGAAGCTAAGTCATCTAATTGCACTGTGGTGCTAGCTGTGCTGAGCACTGAGCAAATCTACTCTTAGAAAAGCGTATGTCAGCCTATCTGTTCCTTTTCAGGGGAGAAAAAAAATATCTTTGTGTTGATACTATGCATTCCATTTTTATCCTTACTAACAAATGCTGAAGTTGTTTCTTTCTCATCTTGTCTGAGTTTAAAACTTCTAACCTGCAAAAGCCCATTAAGAAGTCTATTTTTCTAATACTTTGCCAATAGAAAATATAGATGCCATTTACTGAATTTTAAAATTTCAGATATGAATAAATGGTTATGATGTAATGGTTATGCGTGCCATGCCATCATTTCAAGGTAGCAATTAAATTATATGAAAAGTCGGAGCTGGAGAAATAGTTCAGGTGTTATGAATATTGGTGCATTTGTAGACAACCAGAGTTTGGTTTCTAGCACAAATGCTGGGTGGACCATAAACATAAATCACTTCAGTTCCAGGGGATCTGATGCCCTCTTTTGACCTCTGAGGGCTCTCACACACATGCATGTGGGCACTGATACAAACATGCATGCCTACACTTGCACTGGTATACAAAAACACATCGACAAAATTCAAAACAAATCCTTTAAAAACTAAGAAGAGTAGCTCTATGTAAAGTTATTCTTCAGTGAGAACTGTGAATGTCCCCATCCACACATCATTCATTCAGCTTATCAGTCAGTCAGCGAGGCTATGAATAGCTCTCGAGTGCTTTCTCCGAACGAAATGGTGTGAGAACTATTGTGTCCCCTGAATGAAACAGTGACCCTACAGAATGGCTTCAGCCTTTGCAATTCATGGCTGCTGATCTTACAAAATGGCAGAGTACATTTCTTTACCCCGCAAGGGAGGGTGACACCTATTAGCCAAAGGATAGTTAAGTGTCATAAAATAAACTGAGCCTTGAAACGCTGTTCACACTGGTGCCTAGAAATTGAGCCCCTAGAACACTTACTGACCTGATGTTGGGGGAAGAATCATAGACTGAGCTGTCAATCAACCTGTTGCCTTTATGAAGAAATCATGCTGATATGAAACATTTATGGTGCTTGTATACATCTGTTACTGTCTCTATAAAAAGATGCAGGAGAATCATTGAGAAGCGATCATATAGAAACACACTAAAATACTAGTGAGAATTTTGAACTGTCTTCTAAGTCATCATTTTACAAGCACATACCCCCATGTTCCTACCAAAGTCATTTGAAAATAGTTTTTAAATATACCGTTATGTTCATGATGTGCTGTGAGAGAATCTTATCATGTTATTCAATCTTCTGGGCTTAACTGAAATTATTCAGATTGATAGTGGGCCCTTTGAAACTATGTAAATTAAACAAATATTCTAAGTACTATATTTCACTTTTCATAATTCTAAGAACACATAGGAAATGCGGTTGTGCTCTTTAACCAGTTGAATAAGAAGAATGCCAAAAGGTGGATGCATGAGCCAACAGAATCAAGGAGATGAGGCAAAGAAAATACTTGTCCATGAGTTTGTTAACACCATGCACACCAGAGCACTACCCTGTCTCTAAGAACAGGATCAAGGAAAGGATCAAATCAAGAGCGAAACAACCACCAGTGAAAGAGTTCAATCTTATCCGGAACCATAGCGCCCAACAAGAAAATCGGAGGTTTTCTTTAAAAGTTTGAAGTGGAAATGCTTTTTTCTTAACAAGATATGAAAAGCAGTAACTATAAATGAGATGATTTATAAGTTGTAGTACATTAAAATTGAATTTCTATTTTCATCGAAGATACCATAAGTGGAGTAAAAATGGAAAGCACAAAGTGAAAGAAAGATGCTGAAGTATACGAAGTGGAGGGCTCATATCCAGGATGCATGTGAAGAACTGCTAAAAGACAGAAACAAAAAGACTAAAGAGAGTAGAAAATGGATATAAGCTAAAAGAGGCCACTCGCCAAATAAAAACATTCTAAAAGCCAGGAAATACTAGTACTCAGATAATACAAAATTAAACCACAATGACACATGCTTAAAGTCTCACCATGCCTGCTAACATGAAAAATCTCAAGATAAAAAAGAAACTTTCTCTTTAATCTCCAATGTGTCTTTAAATAGAATTTATTATTTTTATCACTACATAAAAATTAGCTGGACAACTAGAAAAATCAATAGCTTTTCTTGGATTGGTCAGTAAACTGCGTTTGCAAAGGAAATGAAGGCCACACAAACCTGCAAAGTTGTGCACATTTGGGGTGGAGAAGCATGGTAGCTGACAGTAAGAATACGTCTTTAGTTATCTTGATAGCACAGAAGGCTGGGTACAGAGATGAGAGTTCAAGGTTACCTTACTGTGTCATCAGCTCTCCTACCAGCTGCTGGCACAACCTGTTCAGGTTCTCAGAATCATCAAATAAAGTTCCCCCAATAGCCTCGCCAAGGAGAAGGAAGACTAGTCTCATGATTTACTCCCAGACTCCCTTCAATAAGGGCAAAATACCCCAGACAAAAAGGCACACACAGGCAGTTTTGAGGTGAGGAACTCTGGCTTAATACTGTAGGGGGATAATCATCTATAAGACATAGTAGGGCAGCTACAAACCATGCAAAAGACTGAAAATAGAAAAGCTCTTCACCTGGCATGGAGCCCCTCAAGAGACCAAGTATTAGCAAGATTGTTAAGAAATATGTCACTTATTTGTGCATTCCATCCAAACTGCCTCATCTGTGGCCTTGTCTTTCCTATAGTTCTATTGGGCTATATTTCTAGTCCCCATAGAAAGTCTGTGTGAGAGCATACTTATTATAAATAAAATTTCCGCTCTCCCTAGGCCACCAGGGGTCCATAGCCAAGGAGTGCCAGGAGAAGGCTACCCGCAGGTGCTTGGAAAAGCCGTGAGTGGGATTAGGGCGAACACCACTGCTCACCAGGACCCACCCGGAACCCTCGGGTCACAGGGACTGAGGTAAAGTCAGGGACAGGAACTTTCCGGTTTCCATCTGTGCCTGGGGACCTCAGCCTGGGCCACGAGGCTCCAGGGGAGAGTTGGTATCCCAGGAGTGCTGACACACCTTTGAGCACAGGCAGGGCCACCTCTTCTATTCAAGCTCACAGGATCAAGAGGGACCCTTGCAGAGCCATCAGGACATAAGAGCCAAGGGACAGCTGGGGACAGGATCCTTCTGGTTTCTATCTACACCCCAGAACTGACCCTGTGCCACGACTCTCCAGGCACAAGTACCTCTCATAGAGAGCTGGTCTTCAAGGAGTATTGACACAGAGGCCTGCAGGAGGGGCAAGCCACAGACAGACAGAGTAAGACCAGCTAACATCAGAGTTAACAAGATGGTAAAAGACAAGGGTAAGAACATAAGGAACAAAACCAAGGCTACTTGGCATCATCAGAACCCAGCTCTCCCACCACAGCAAGACCTGGATAGCCCAACACACCAGAAAAGCAAGACTCAGATTTAAAATCATTTCTCATGTTGATGATAGAAGACTATAAGAAAGAAATTGACAGAGATACACAACTAGAAGCCTTTAAAGAGGAAACACAAAAATCTATTAAAGAATTACAGGAAAACTCAATCAAACAGGCAGAATTATAGGAAAACAAAATCAAACAGACAAAGGAAATGCACAAAACTATCCAGGAGCTAAAAATAGAAATAGAAACAATAAAGAAATCACAAAGGGAGAAAACCCTGGAGTTAGAAAACCTAGGAAAGAGAGCAGGAGTCATAGATGCAAGCATAACCAACAGAATACAAGAGATAGAAGAGAGACTCTCAGGAGCAGAAGATACCATAGACAACATTGACACAACAGTAAAAGAACATACAAAATGCAAAAAGCTCCTAACCCAAAACATCCATGAAATCTAGGACACACTGAGAAGACAGAACCTAAGGATAATAGGTATCACAGAGAGTGAAGATTCCCAACTTAAAGGACCAGTAAATATCTTCAAAAAAAATCATAGAAGAAAACTTCCCTAACTTAGAGAAAGAGATGAACATAAATATACAAGAAGCTTACAGAACTCCAAACAGATTGAACCAAAAAAGAAATTCGTCCCATTACATTATAGTGAAAACACCAAATACACAAAACAAGGAAAGAATATTAAAGCAGTAAGGGAAAACAGTCAAGTAACATATAAAGGCACACCTATCAGAATTACACCTGACTTCTCACCAGAGACTATGAAAGCTAGAAGATCCTGGGCAGGACTCATACAGACTCTAAGAGAACACAACTGCCAACCCAGGCTGCTATATCCA
>CM052709.1:2659448-2737240 GCA_028551405.1 Uromys caudimaculatus
AACGATCATTCATCATGATCAAGTAGGATTCATCCCAGGGATGCAGGGATGGTTCAATACCTGGAAATACATCAATGTAATCCACTACATAAACAAACTCAAAGAAAAAAGTCACATGGTCATTTCATTAGATGCTGAAAAAGCATTTAACAATATTCAACATCCCTTCATGATAAAAGTCTTGGAAAGATCAGGAATTCAAGGCCCATATCTAAACATAGTGAAAGCAATATACAGCAAACCAGTAGCCAACATCAAACTAAATGGAGAGAAACTTGAAGCAATCCCACTAAAATCAGGGACTAGACAAGGTTGCCCCCTCTCTCCCTATCTATTCAATATAGTCATTGAAGTCCTAGCTAGAGCAATTAGACAACAAAAGGAGTTCAAAGGGATACAAATTGGAAAGGAAGTAATCAAAATATGACTCTTTGCAGATGATAGGATCGTATACTTAAGTGACCCGAAAAACTCCACCAGAGAACTGCTGCAGCTGATAAACAACTTCAGCAAAGTGGGCAGATATAAAATTAACTCAACCAAATCGGTAGCCTTCCTATACTCGAAGGATAAACAGGCTGAGAAAGAAATTAGGGAAATGACACCCTTCACAACTGTCACAAACAATATAAAGTATCTTGGTGTGACTCTAACCAAACAAGTGAAAGATCTGTATGACAAGAACTTCACGTCTCTGAAGAAAGAAATCGAAGAAGACCTCAGAAGGTGGAAAGATCTGCCATGCTCATGGATTGGGAGGACTAATATAGTAAAAATGGCCATCCTGCCAAAAGCAATCTACAGATTCAATGCAATCCCCATCAGAATTCCAGCAACACTCATCGTAGCACTCTGGAAATAACCGTAAAGTGAACATTCAGTCATGAAATGTCTGAGTCATCAATCCTGCAGTCTCGTTTAGAAAGGACAGTGGCAGGAAGCGTCACAGTGCATGACCAAATTCAACAAAAGACCCAGAGTAACAGAAGTTGCATGAATAGCAAGGTAAAACTCAGACATATGACCACGTACGAGAATACACACAATTATAGTCACCTCCTTTTAAAAAACTGGGAAAATTATGTGTTGGTAAAGAACAGATTCTTTCACAAATTATGTCAGTTAAACTGCATTCCCACACACAGAAGAGGAAAACAAGGTCCGTCTTTCACTGGGCACAAAATACTATTCAAACTGGATTAGAGACTCCAACACAATCCCCATTGAATGTCAACTATCCAAAGTCAGCTAAGATATTGGCATTGCTAGAGGAAAATATAAGCAAAACTCTCCAAGACAAAGGTGTAAGCAATATCTTTCCAAAGAGTACTCCAATCGCACAGGGATTACCACCAGCTCTGTCTCATGGCACCACAAGAAATTAAAAGATCCGCACAACAAAGAAAAGCAGCGAGTGAAGGGCCAGCCTACAGAATGGGAAACTATGCATTAGATAGGTGATGACTATTTAGAATATATAAAGAATTGCAGAAGGCAAACACCCCAAAATCTTCTAATCAATAAATGCCACAACTGGATGCATAGTTCTCATAATTATAAACATGACTTAAAACACAGCCATGAATAAATATATTTAAATGTTTAGAATCAGAACACAAAAGATGTCAATGAAAAAAGCAGAGCAAAGGTTTTTTTAATGAAACTCTTGATATTGATATTTTTCAATTGACTTGAACTGTATCTTTATACCTTAATGCGTTAATTGTAACTTTGGATACCAAAGTGAAAATAACAAATGAAACATAGAAGAAAAAGTGATGGAAAAAAATTGAAGTTAGACTCCAGGATATTTGATTTGATTTAAGTATAAAAGAAGGTGGAACAGTAGAGAATGAAGAACAAAAGAAAAGATGTAAAACAATAAAGCAAAATGACTACATGTGAGATCACTCAGCTGGTGAAGACACTTGCTTCTGAGTCAGAAAACCTGACTTCAATCCCCAGGACCCACATGATGAAGGAAAAAAACAGACTCCCATAAAATGTCCTCTATCTACCTACATACACACATGCATGCACACACACACACACACACACACATACACACACATGCATGCACGAACATAAAGCACATACCAGCACATGTGCACACACGCACACACTTCCACACACACTCATGCACCCACATTGACAAGCAAGCACACATACACACATGCACGCTCGGAAGTGTGTGTGCACACATGGCACACACACACAGACATACACACATACACACACTAGAGCATACATGAGCACATACATGGACTGCATAATTTTTTTAATGACATGAAGTTGGGAGGGGGTGTGGAGGTGGCAGGGTAAACCTGGGAAGAGTTAGGGGGAGGGATGGTAGATGAATATGTCAAAAAAATACATGAAGGACTTTGGTGAGATGAAATGTCAAAGCAGCTAAAAAGTTTATTACATTTACTTTCATTATTAATTCATGTGGTGTGTGTAAGCACCCATGATACATGACCTAGTGTTGTCTTTAGAGACAAGAAAACTCAGGAGAGTTAGTTCTCTTCTTCCATGTAAGCCCTAGGGTTCGAATGCAGAATGATCAGTCTGGCAGTAGAGCACTCACCCACTGATCCATCTTGCCAGCCCCTTCAAAGTAGTTTTTATTTTCATTTCCCTGGTGGCTAATAATGTTCAACACATTAAAATGTTTATGAGCCACTGACATATATTCTCTTGAGAATCTCTGTTCAGAATCCACTGCTTAACTTTTAATCAGTTTTTTGTTTGTTTGTTTTTTGTTTGTTTTGTTTTGTTTCATTTCTTTGTTTTTCTGAAGTTTAGTTTTTGAGCTCTTTTTGTTGTTGTTGTTGTTGTGAACTTTCTTTTTATTTTTATTCTGGAGGCTTCTTTTCCACTGGATTGACAGTTTCCTTTGCTGTACAAAAGCTTTTCATTTCATGAGAACCCATTTATCAATTGTTGGTTATGAGAGCCCTACTCGTATAGTCCCTGCCTCTGCCCATGTGTTGAAATGTCTGCATACAGTTTCCTTTAGCAGTTTCTTAGTTAGGGTTTTACTGCTGTGAACAGACACCATGACCAAGGCAACTCTTACAAAGACAACACTTAATTAGGGCTGGCTTACAGGTTCAGAGGTTCAGTCCATTATCATCAAGGCGGGAGTATGGCAGCATCCAAGCAGGCATGGTGCAGGAGCTGAGAGTTCAACATCTTGTTCTGAAGGCAGCTAGAAGATGGGCTTCCAGGCAACTACTAGAGGGTCTCAAAGCCTGTGCTCACACACTTCCTCCAACAAGGCCACACCCACTCCAACAAGGCCACACCCATTCCAACAAGGCCACACCTACTTCAATAAGGCCACACCTACTCTAATAAAGCCACACTTTCAACTAGTGCCACTCCTTGGGCTAGGCATACTCAAACTACCACAAATTCAAAGCGTCCAATCCCATGGTGTCCTTGATGCACTGGGAGTTGAGTTTTGTGCAGGGTAAGATATAAGGATCTAATGCAATTCTACACATCAATATCCAGACTGGCCATTTTAAAGTGTCTTATTGGTGAGTTTGAACATAGATATTATGACTTCAATTTCATTGGCCCTCACCACACTGATCTGCTTTATGTCATTACAGATGAGCTTTAATAACCTGGATTTTTAAAAATAAGTGGAGCCGTTCTTACACCATCAACTCTGTTTTGTATGTGCTTTCACTCTGCCTGAGTTTATTTTTATCTACCTATATTGTTGTCATATGTACCAGCAGTTCCTTCTTCATTTATAAACAGCAGCTGCACAATTTACATGTCTATATATAATAGTTTTATACATTTATCTATTGATGCACAACAGGATGATTTTCAGTTTTTATCTATTGTATGGAAGGTTATTGTTTATATTGCTTCATAAAGTAAAATCATTTACAGTTATTCACAGTGGTATATATTTCCATTTCTCTTGGGTAAACCATAGCAGAGGAATGTTTGATTCATGATACAAAAATATTTTGAAGTGGTACAATAATATACATACATACACATATATGTAAATGTTTTCTCTTATGTATATGTATATTTACATATATATACAGGTACACATACCCATATACATATACATATATGCATACCCATACACACACACACACACACACACACACACACACACACACATATACATATACATTTGGAGGGCTTTTGTTTTCATTTACATTATATCTAATGCCAGATCCCTTTTTATTGTTTGAGAATTCCATACATACATATAATATGTTTTGATCAAATCTATACTCATCCTCTCTCCTTTTATTATTTCCCTATCCCTCACCACCACTTTTACTTCCTATGGTAGTTTGTATAAGAATGGCCCACATAGGTTCATATATTTGAATGCTTAGTCACCAGGAAGTGGCACCATTTGAAAGGATTAGAAGGATTGGAAGGTGTCCTCTTGTTGGAGGAAGTATGTCACTGGAGGTGAGCTTTGAAGTTTCAGAAGCTCGGTGTAAGGCTGTGTATCTCTTTTGGACTGTAGATCAGGTTGGAGCTCTCAGTAACTGCTCCAATGCCACCCATGAGGCCATGTTCCTCTCTGTGATGATAAGGGACTAAGCCTCTGAAACTGTAAGCAAGCTGCAATTGAAAGCTTTCCTTTATAAGAATTGCCTCAGTCATGGTGTCTCTTCACAGCAACAGAAGAGTGACTAAGACACCTCCCAGTTTAATATCTCTCTTTTAAGCCCTCCGAGATCACTCTGTGCTGCCAGTGTATGGATGGAAGTATAGGTATTTATTATTTGGGTACCCTGCTGGGGAGCTGTATCTATGAGAAAATCTGACTCTTTTGTCTCCAGAATTCATCTGCTACAAATAGTTCGCCAACTGATGTGGGACGTAGGGGTCCCTCTACTGTCAATGATGGGAATTTGGCCCTTACAGTTTTTACAAGTTAATTTTCACAATGATCTCTGAGTACCAGGGATAGCATCATAATGTAGATACTCCTTCTAAGGCTCAGCATTCCTCCATCTCTTAATAGACTATTTGTGGGTCTCTGTATCAGTCACTATCTATTGCTAAAAGATGCTTCTCTGGCAATGATTGATTCACTAATCTATAAGTATAAAGGCAAGTATTTAGGGAGAAGTTTATCACTATGTCTATTAGTAGAATAAGAGTAGTTGGTTCTCCCTTAGGGCCTGTGAACTACCCAGCAAACAGTTCTTGACCCAGTTAATGGCACAGACATGATTTCCATTTTGTACAGCAGGGCTCAATGTAATTCAGAAGTGTTTACTTGTTCTCATAACACTATCCTGCTATAGTACCAGTGAGTATATATCGACTGGTCAGGTGTTATTGTAGCTTGCAAGGTTCATTATCTGGGTAAGACTGTTGATTATTTCTCTCTCACAATGATATAAATAGCACCTTTCAGTACTATGAAATCTGTCCGGTAGGAATGAAACTTCTAGAGCAAGACTAGTTTCCTTTCCTACATTCTATGAAATCAGGAAACATTTTTTTTTTTTAAGTGGAGATGCCCATTTTCACTCATACCAGTTGTGGAAGTGATGATTCCAGTTTGCAATGTCATAAACACTTTCCATGATCTTTTCAACTTCAAGTATTATGAGAGAATACACAATAGAGACCACTTGAGTTATAATTTGTGTTTCTAACAGTCGAGAGACTTGAACTTGCCTTTATGCATTCCATGGACTTTTGATGTTTGTTCAATATTTATGCATCTCTCCTTTATGCATCTCTCTAAGTGTACCTGTGTGTCCATCTCTCCCCCTCTCTGTCTCTGCCTCTCTGCCTCTGTCTCTTCATCTGTCTCTGTCTCTGCCTGTCTGTCTCTCTGTCTCTCTCTGAGTCTGTGCCTCTCCCTCCCTCGTGTGTGTGTGTGTGTGTGTGTGTGTGTGTGTGTGTGTGTGTGTGTGTATTCCTTCGGAGTTTCCACAAACACAACCCTGTCCTCTATGCAGAGTATGTCTCCCTTTCAATGTAGACTTTGAGTCCCTTTTCTCTTTCCACAGCACTGGCGAGGTCTTTCAGTCCCATGATAAAGGAAAACATTGAGACAGAAATCTGGCCTTTGCTCCGGATCATCAGAGAAAGCATAGCTCCTGTGGAGTACCATGTTCACTGTAGACTTTTGAGGAGTGTTGTGATTAAGGAAGGATGTCAACTTTGCTGGTGTGCTGAGTTGTTTTCTGAATGGTAAACACCAAGGGAAAGAGTGTGTTATATTTACACAACTGGATCAGGTTTTTTTTTTTATTCCTGGTATAAATGCACACAATCATGCTAGATGTTTAGATTTATGTATTGTTGAATTCCATTTGCTAATCTTTTTTCAAGAATGTTTTGACTTTCACTATTGTATGGTTTTGATGGCAGGATAATAGTAGCTTTGTAAAATGAATTTAAAAGTTTTCCTGCTGCCCCTTTTTCAAATATTTTATTTTTAATTATGTGTAGTTATGGGGGGGGTATATGCACTTGTGTACAGAGACTCACAGAGCCCAGGAGAAGCCATTTGGTCCCATGGAGATGGGCTTACAGATGGTTATGAATATGAGCCACCTCATTTGAATGATGGGAATCCAACATAGGTCCTCTGCAAAAACAGTGCACATTTTTAACATTTGAGCCCTGATCAAGTTCTTTTGCAAAACAATATTAATTTTTCCATATTTTATTGCTTTTACAGAATGAAAGTTTGAACCTTCCATATGTTGAGACGCATTCTACCACAGAGGATCCCCCTCAGCCTATCCTTTAGCATAGAACCCACCTACGTCATTGTACTTAAATTGTCATGATAGACAAAATGTAGGCAGTTCCTTTTTTTCAATTCTTTCTACCAAAAGCTTTTACTCAGCATAATTACATAATGTATACTATGTAATTATTGATCTATGAAGACTTAAACCATTAAAATGATTTCTTTCCTGTTTGTTCTCTTTAACACTTTGGTATTTCTAATTTTCTTGTCCTGTATTCCTATAAAAAACTGAATTATTGTGAATGACATGTGTAAGCATCATAAAACTGTATTTTAATTTTAATAAAGATATTAAATGTTTCTAGAAGGACATTCAGAATGCCATCAGTGCTATAACATTTTTGCTTCAAATGGAAAACAATAGAAAATGCAATAGAAACAATAGAAAATGTATTTTTCTTACAACATCTATCTATTTATTTATTTTATTTATTTATTTTAGTCATGTTGATGTCCAAGATTTTCTTCATAGAGTTTTCAAGCAGTTTGCTTCTTCTGGGAGGGTTTTAGTGACGTTCATTACTACAGTACAGACTCCCTGGATAAGGGATTCCAAGGCCTGCGAATGAGGCCAGAGACAGAATTCTAATGAGCATGCATGAGGCACTGGATTTGAGTGCAGTATCTCAGAAAGACATGCATGATATGCACACCCTCATAAGTGGATATTAGCCATAAAGTACAGGATAACCATGCTATAATCCACAGAGCCAACTAAGTTAAGTAACAAAGAGTACCCAAGGGGGAATGCTTAAATCTCACTCAGAAAGGGGATATACAATAGACATCAGAAGTAGATGGAGGGAAGGAACTGGATGGGGGAGGAAGTGGGGAAGGAACTGGGGTGCGGATCAGGTGTGGGGATAGCGACTCTTGATCTACTAAATAGACATAGTGATAAACTTCCCCCTAAATACTTCCCTTTATACTTAGAGATTAGTGAATCCATACTACAGGTTAGTGAATCAACAGAGAAGCAGCCTCTAGCATTAGATGGTGGTTAATACAGAAACCCACACATAGTCTTTTAAGGGACTGAGGAGAAGAGAGGGCTGGGAAAGAGATAAAAAATGGGAGTGCATCTCTGAGACAGGGAGGCTCCCAGAACTCTATGGGGGTGACACTGGCTTAGATTTTTAGTAGCGAGGGATATGGAGCCTGAAGTGGCCACCTCTAGTAGCCAGGCAGAACTGCCTGTGGATGGAGGTGGACAACAGCCTGCCCACAAAACCTTTGACCCAAAATTTGTCCAGCCTACAAGATGTGCAGGGCTAAAGTTAGAGAAGAGATTGTGGGAATAGCCCAATGACTAATGACTACCCCAATGACTGCCCCAAATTGAGACCCATACCCTGGAGGAGCCCCAACTCTGGGTAGTATTAATGATACTATGTTATGCTTGCAGACAGGAGCCTAGCAGAGCTCCTTCTGAGAGGCTTCATCCAGCAGCAGATAGACAAGAACAATGCAATTTGTTACTTACTTCAAGCTCTTAAGGAAAGTTCTAAGCTTTCCATTTGGTCTCTGTGTGTTTTATTTTGTTCAGTTTTGTTTTGTCTTGTTTTGTTGAGTGTGAGAGGTAAGTATTCTTCCAGCTAGACTACAGTCCCAGCTCTCTCTCCATGTACTCTGAGAAGAAATTTTCTCACATTCAAACAGAGTGTTATTATTTGCTGCTCTTCATTTTCTTTATCTTAAATTCCCCTTATAATCATGACAGTAATGTGTTAGTATAAATTTTATTGGACTTATCCACTCTAAGTGTATTTGGCTTCTTAAAGCTCTAACCGTTTTTGGTTTGGTTTTTATCAGTTAGAGGAATAATCATCCAGTTTTCTTCATGTGCTTTCCTGTCCCTTCCCTCCTGCTCCTGTCACCAAGACATTGTGACACCTTCCTCAGATGTGTTGCTGTACATTCTGTGGTCCCTGGGACTATTTTCAATTTTGTTTTCTCATTTTTCTCTCTTTGGTTTAAATTACAAAATCTTGCTCCTTTCTCTTCTGATTCAGTTTCTTCTCCCTTCCAGTTCCATCCTAATATCAAGCCTATTCAGTGAGTTATTTATTAATTCATAGTTGTGAGTTTTATATTACAAAGTCATTGTATAGTTCTCCCTCGCATTTCCTTCTCTGCCAAGAGTCTTAATTTCTTCAGAAAGACTCTATCTTTCTTTTTTCATTTCTGCAAAGCTTGTATTCTGTGGCTGCCTGGGTGTGTCAGTCAAGCCAACACCTCTCAGTATTGGAATCTCCTGACTCCTCTTTCCTTGGGCTCAGAGGTTACCTTTTTGGGGCACTTTGGTTAATGGGGAAAAGTTGGAATCTAAAGTCGTGGTTAGTTTCCTTCAATACTGTTCAGGCAGGGGAAGTTAAGGCTTCACTTCATGACCTTAAGTTCTCAGGGGAAATGCAGATAACCACTAAGACTGTGGTGACAACTAAGTGAGAGAGCTTCTAATAAAAATAAAAACACTGCTGTTAGTGCTGGACTTTGTGGGTTCGACTGACAGCCCCTGGCAGAGAGAGGCCAGCATGTACCCTCTTACTGCCTATATGCCTCTCCCAACCATGGGAGGCTTTTATTACTGAGGCCAGAAATCGGGGCCTGGCCCTCCAGTAAACTTCCTATGTTTTGTCAATTCTGGAGATACTTTTTTGTGGTGAATAAAGATTGGATTGTGTTCTCCTGGGGTAATGATGGTGTTGAAGTTGAGGAGTGGTGTTGTTGCTTATGAAGCTGAGTCCCTGGCAACAGGTATGTGATGTCACCTCAGGGGAGAAAGGGAGGCAGATGATTTGAGAGACTAATTAGAGAACCAAGAGGATGTGTTGGGAGCATGGGTAGTATTGCAGTTTCTAACCTGTGACTGACAGGTGCCAACTGAAGCCCTTGTTTGAGACTGCCTCATTGCTGGCCCTCTGACTGGAGAGTGCTAGCTTATGTATGTCTGCTTATTTTGTTCCTTGCTATTGGTCTGAGTTCTTGGCTTTTACTCAAAGCTTGTGATACATGAGATGAAAAGAAAATCCAGAGAACTAACCACCATGTAAATCCTTGAAATCTCCATACCCCGACTAGTCTGCCTGCCCCTCTGCTCCTCTGGTAGGTGCTTTCCAGCACCTTTAGGTTACAATCGTGTCCAGAGGATTTATTTGAATTTATAGAGTGATAGGAAAAAGTCAAACTTCTCTGCATTTCAGGGTGTGTCAATATTAATCTTCATAGCTAAGCTTCACTTTTCTTCCTACCTGCTGACTTTAGTTCTAGGCACATAAAGAACATTCATTGATACTATCTTATTGTGTATCATCTGTGAGTTTTTATTCCTAGGTAATGACATGGTCTACAGAAGAAGACTCGTGCTTCTCTACAGGAGATGACATTGTTTCTTTTCTTAAATAATTTCTAAATTTGTTTATTATATACACACATATGGATTTCTTATTTTATTTATTATTTGAAAAGTTCATACATGTGTACAATGTGTCTTTTTCATATGCATGCCATATTTTCCTTGTTCAACTTCCTCTGGGCCTAAATACATGTCTCCCAACTTCAAGTACTTTCATTTATTTGTTTATTTACAGTTATATGCATCTATATATCGTTCTGTGCATTTAAATATGGTGCCTACTGATGCTACAAGAGGATATCAGATCCCTTGGACCTGGAGTTGCAGGTGGTTGTAAGATACCTGATTTAGGAACCAAATTCTAGTCCTCTGCAAGAGTATCAGGCCTTCTTAACCACTCTTAACTACTTAAGTCATTTCTCCAGCCCTCCTTCATATACGTATATATGAAGCCCTCTCTGAGGTCAATTAATACTGCTCATGTGAAGACAGGTGTGGGGTGAGCCACTGGTGCGTGGGTAGCCATGCCCTGAACAACAATGGCTTCTCCTTCACAACAGTCATCAAAGGTCATTCTTTTCTGAAATAGATCCTTTCATGCTCTCCCCAAATTTCATGCTGGAATTCTGACCACTTTGATCCTGTGCAGTTGGCAGATTACCACACCTGTTGTGAATTCTTGTATGCAACAACCATGTTATGTCTAAAGATGGCATGTCACAGCGCTCCTACCATTTTTCTGGTTCTTACATTCTCTGTAACCACTCTTCTACAATTTTTCTCGAATCTGAGAGTGAAGGAGGAGGGTGTAGATGTCCCTTAAGAGGTTGATATAGCTGTCCCATCTATTGCTGAGCACTCTCACCAGGGATTTTCCTCCCTTTGGCCACATGTGAATCTCTAACTCCACCACAACTCACTGTATAACGAAGTTTCTCTGAAAAAGGTTGACAGCAGCACAAATAGACAGGTATAACAAATGATAACATGACCATTCAGCAGAACAAAGCTTCCCCTAGGGCTTATGACCTAGCAAGGCATGTGGTTTTGAACAGGTTTACAGTATCACGCGTGAATTTCCTCCTGACTGGTGCTGGTAGGTCAGTAGTGTAGCATGCGGGTCCAGGGCTGTGAAAGAGTATCACTGTCTCTCCAAGCCCCAGGATTGCTCATGGTACATTTCAGTACTATGGAGTTAGAGAAAGGACTGAAGGAGCTGAAGGGGTTTGCAACCCCATAGGAAGAACAACAATATCAAGCAACCACACCCTCAGAGCTCCCAGGGACTAAATTACCAACCAAAAGTACACATAGAAGGACCCATGGCTCATATCATCCAGCTGCATATGTAGCAGAGGATGGCCTTGTTGAGCATCAATGGGAGAAGAGGCCCTTGGTCCTGTGAAGGCTCGTTTCTCCAGTGTAGGGGAATGCCAGAGCTGTGAGGTGGGAGTGGGTGGGTGAGTGGAGGAGCACCCTCATAGAGGCAGAGGGAGGGGGATGGGATAGGGGGATCCCGGAGGGGAAATGAGGAAAGGGGATAACATTTGAACTGTAAATACATAAAATATCCAATAAAAAAAAAAAAAGCATAGCAGCAGGGATAGAGTTTCCTGGTCAATTTCAGTTTGATTTTATTGTGAATTGTACACTTAATATTCATCATTATTGTGAATCAATTTTTTTTCATAGCATATGCAGATGGAGGAATTTCCTTTCTATTCATAGATTGTTGAGTTATTTTGCTTTTAAAGACATAAGACTAATGCTTGTGTGCTTTTGGGGGGCTACTTTATTCTTTTCTATTTATCTACCATCCTTCCAACCCTTATTGGACCCTAATCCCTCTATCCTCCCAACACTAGGTAGGAGATTAGAGGGGGAAGGGGATGTAGACTTTTTTAGACTACTTATGCTGATTAGGGACATTGGGTTCCTTGATTGTCTGTTCATTGTCAGAACATCTCCAAATTCTTTTCATATCCTTACTCAAGACCACTTGACAGCCAGGCAGTGGTGGCGCATGCCTTTAATCCCAGCACTTGGGAGGCAGAGGAATGTGGATTTCTGAGTTCGAGGCCAGCCTGGTCTATAGAGTGAGTTCCAGGACAGCCAGGGCTACACAGAGAAACCCTGTCTCGAAAAACCAAAAATAAAAAAAAAGACCACTTGACAAACCTCAGCAATAGAAACTAGCAGCAGCTCGGGGGGTGGGGGTCTCTCAAGAGTTCCAAGAATTCTAAACATAAACTATCTGTAGCTAAGCAAAAATCATGCCCCTGCCTCTCTCTCCTGGTGCAGGAGACAAATCATAGTCGCCTAGGATTAAAATTAAAAAACATATTCACATAACATAACTGGTTTTTTGTTTGTTTTTGGGTTTGGTTTTTTTTTTTTTTTTAAAAGAAACCAAAATTCTTACTATGAACTAAGGGTTAGATTTTGTCAAATACTTTGTCTAGAATCATCACATGATTACAGTTTTATTAGTTGTTTGAAGGTTTCATATAATTTGTTCTAGTCATATCTATTCCCCACCTCGGCTCTTCACAGGCCTACCCACTTCCCGTGCCCACCCAGCTCTGTGACCTTGTTGTTTTCTTCCTAAATCCTTCATGACTAATTTGTGCTGTCCCACTCATTTTGGGTATGAGGTCTTCCCTTGTAGTGTGGTAAAGTGGTTACTTTTTTTTTTTTTAAGTTCTGTCAGAATCAGGAATCACTTTGACTGATTATTAAGTATTAAGGATTCTGCATTCCTGGGATAGAGACCCCTTTGCCATGATGACTTGGTTTTTAGAATGTAAAATTTAATCTAATAAAATTTTCAAAAATATGTATATCAATACACATGAGTTAAATGTGTTGATAGTTTTCATAACTTAGAATGATACTGCACAGTTTGAATGAATTTTGCTTATCATAGTCATTGACAGACTTCCTTGTAGTGATAGAGTTTCACATATTAAACAACACAGATAAACGATTAACTTTTTAAAGTTTCCAATGTGAGTGTTATCTCTATGGCATTATGATTTTATCTTGCTGATATAGAAATAGATTTTATAAATGTATGTTTACAATTTCTTTAAATATTTGTATGTGCCATGGGTATAGAATTAAAATCATGCCACATAATATGAGATAGAATTTTCTTTGTTAATAGTTCTTTCTTTAAATAGTGGATATTATTATTATTATTATTATTATTACTATTATTATTATTATCATTATTATTATTATTTGAGAGCTAGAGGCTTGTAGTTTTATTTATTGTGGCCTGTCAAAATTAGCTTCTCATATTCTTTCTTCTTTTAGGTAAGAAGGAATAGGCATAAGGGCTAAAGTTCTTTATTTTACCATTTTTATTATTGTTTGTTGCTGTTGTGGTTTTGTTTGTTTTAATGAGCGGTACAAATTAGAAACTTCCCTAACCTTTGAGGTGGATCCTTTCCTGCTGTACCAGGCTCTAGTAAAATGGTTTTCTCAGAAAGCATGAGACTTTGTAAAGAACAGTGTTCTGCCATTATTAACCACTGCTCCCTTTCCCTTCCTTGTCTAGAAACCAATGAATCAATCTCTAGTATTGTTTGTGAGAAGAAGGTAGAGTTTCGGACCTCTGGAATGTGCTCACAGAGCTCTGAGCAGCCTGTCTAATCTGTTCCTTTTCCTGCCCTAGCCCTGGTTCCGTGCAGGTTTCGGCCATGGAGTGTGAACCGGAGAGAACTGTGGCTGTGTCCACCTGCATGCCTCTCCAACTGAGATCAGCCAAGAATATGAACTGAGACATGACTTCTCCTAAATCGGGAATAGCTGGTACTCACATTTGTTTCTTATTGTTAGGGTGGAATAGACTTCTAAGCTCCTTAAATAAAGTCTGCGTACCAGCAGCACATAACAGTGTATTTGTTTCCATACTATACAATTTTGACAGTTATGCTGGTTTCCAGAAAGTTATTAATAATTCAGTTTTCCACTACCAATATCATGGGACAGTTTTTGACACATATCTGCTCAAAATAGTTTGCTTTAATTTTTCCCAGTTTCATAGTTATGAAAAAAAAAACAACATTGTTTCTATAATTTGCATTTACACTACTTTTGAATTTCCACATAATAAAACCCGAAAAAATTAAATTTTGTCTTTGAATTACACATTCAATCTTAAACTCACATTGTATTTTCCTTTTAATTTAACAAAATACATGGCAGAGCTATGTCATTTCTAAGGATTACATGTTTCATGCACATCCTTTGAAACCTGGAGATACTGATCATTTTAAAAATTAGATTAATTATGTTAACTTCTTGGTTCCTATGTCTGATATTTTTTTTCTATCTGTTGTTGACATGTATATTTTTTTAAGTCATTTGGCTATTGATTTTACTTATGATAATTTTAAATACATATGAATTCTATGCATGTCTTTGTATATGTTTGTATGTATGCAAATGTGCACTTTATTTGAGCTATGGATAGTATGTGTATTATATTTCTACAACAAGCAAACAGATGCAACTGAAATCTATCTATCTATCTATCTATCTATCTATATCTATCTATATCTATCTATATTTTCCTTTTAATTTAACAAAATGCATAGATATAGATAGATATGCAGATATATTGATATAGATATATATCTTGTGTCAGGTTGATATAAAGGTTATCCAGGATACTTATCTTCACAGTCTGTTCATCTAGAGAACCCTGACTTCCTCAATGAGTGGCATGTTGAGGTTGCTCTGCTGCTACTTATTGTAATGCTAAATTCTGTATCCCTACGTCTAGTTGCCTCAAGATGAATGAATTTTCATGTAGATCAATATTGTTGTGCAAATGTTGCTCCTTAATTTAAAACTATTGGTTGAAGAAAGATCAGGGCCTATAGCTGGGCAGAAGAGAGTTGGGGGGGGGGGGGGGGGGGTTAAGTCCTGGGCCTGAGGCAGAGACCGGGAGAGGGAGAGGAGGAAGAAGAGTGCACTGGGAGATGTATCCTGAGAGCAGGACCATGAGGGCTGGCCAGTCAGGGTTGGAGCGGCTCCGGTGGAACACGGCAAGTGATAGCTCAGGGTTGTTGACAGAGAATTAGACAAAACAGCATAGAGGGCTGGTATCTGTCCAGCTCTGGTGCTCTTAAGGTTTATCATAAACATAAAGGTCCTGTGTTTTTTATGTGGGAACTAAATGACCCGAGGTGGAGTAGAAACCCCCAATTAACATTTGCTGCCAAAAGTGGTAAGCTAGTTTGCACTGCGCAGTGGTGTGGTCATGGAGAAGACAGGACCTGAGTAGAGACTAAAGGAAGCCACTAAAGTGATCCTGGAAAGGGCCTAGTCTAGCCTTTACCATCTTAAGCTCTCATGTTCTTCTATAGTTAACAAAACTCAATTCAAACTGTAATTAAATATTAAATTTCATATACATTGGTACCCAGTACTTGATTCATCAAATCTCACTTAACTGCAGCACGGTTATAACACCTCTATCATTTTCTGGTTCCATTTCACCCTTCATTGTCAGTTTCTGTGTACTTCTTGGTAACCTTAACCATTTATATTTTCCATTAATTTTTATATTATTTATAAATTTTAAGTTTGAATTTTAATAATCACATTAAATATATTCATTAATGCCAATTTAATAGCATTTTAAAGATGTGAAATATATACATAGATCATCTTCTCACTTCCTCAAATATTTCATTTCTGTATAGTAGTAATGTGTTTTGTTTTGTTTTTCTGTTGATGATGTCATTAAGCCCATTCCATTTATGGTCTGGCTGGGCCCTTGGTAGGTTCTCTTCTGGTGACTATCTTTGCAGTCTCCACTCAGATCAGATCTTATCAATGACCATCCCAGTGGACAGTGAGAAGTAGCTTATCATTACCCCCTTGTTAGTCAGGGTTCTCTAAAGGAACAGAGAGGTAGAATGATATCTATCCTTGATAGTATGGATATGCTGGCTCGCTTTTATAGCCAACTTGACACAAGCCGGAGTCACCTAAGAAGAGGAAACTTCTATTAAGAAAAGGCCTCCATAAGATCCAACTGTAGGAAATCCTATGGTGCAGTTTCTTAATTAGTGATTGATTTGGGATAGCCTAAGGTTCTGTGGGTAGGGCCATGCCTATGCTACTAGTGATCCTGGGTTCTATAAGAAAGTAGACTAAGCAAGCCAGAAAGATCAAGCCAGTAAGCAGAACTCCTCTAGGGTCTCCGAATCAGCTCCTGCCTGCAGGTCTCCGCTCTTAACTTCCTGCTCTCTTTGATAATGAACAATGATGTGCCAGTGTAATATATTTATCTTTTCTTCCCCAAATTGTTTTTGGTTATAGTGTTTTATCACAGCAATAGAAACCCTAACTCTCTCTCTCTCTCTCTCTCTCTCTCTCTCTCTCTCTCTCTCTCTCTTTGTGTGTGTGTGTGTGTGTGTGTGTGTGTGTGTGTGTGTGTGTGTGTGTGTGTGTTATTAGAGTGACTTACAGGCTATGACCCAATACTGGCTGTCTCTCAGTGGAAAGGCTAAGAATCTAGTTGTTTAGTCCAGGAGATTAGGTGCCTCAACACTCCCAATCTGATTCTAGAGTCACAGAGGGGAGTCCTAAGGAGCTACTAGTCTTCTTCAGTCTACGTTGAATCTAAAATAAGTAGGTTCTAACACTAGTGAAGAAATACCTCAGCAATAGAAGTGATGAACTTGCCAGCAAGAGTGAGGACAAGCAGGCAAAAAGCCAAAGCTTCTTCCATGTCCCTTTATGTAACCTGCCACCAGAAGATGTGGCTCAGATTTAGGGTAATTCTTCCTACTTCAAAAAATCCAATCAAGAAAAATCTTCATAAACATGCTTATCTGGTTGGGCTTCAATTGATTCCAGATATAGTTAAGTTGACAACCCAGATAATGCACCCTCCCAGAGCCCTTGACTATGTAGCAAAAATTTCAGTGCTAGGCATAGGAAACCTCCTTTTGGTTTTTTTGTTCAGGGAAGTCCAAGAGACTCCTAAAACAATATAAGCTATTGCCACTGTCCTTGGTCACCTCCTGGAACTTTAAGGTAAGATCCTATTGCAGAATACCCCACCTCCTACTTCACACAAAGGGCTTGGAGGAATCAATTCAGAAATGACCTGGGCACCTCTTTCCTGAAGACTAGTCATCATAGTATCCAATCATCTTATGCAAGCTGCCAAGGGAGAAAAACAATCAGTAACCATACCCAGTTATAAAGTTTATGAAACACAACAATAACCCCTAGAGAGAATCTCTATGTACTGTGTAGAAGCATCACCTGTCAATAAAATGCTGTTGGCCTATGAGCTGAGACAGAAATAGAAGGCAGGATATCTGGTAGAGAGTGAAAGGAATCCTGGGAAAGAGTCAAGAGTGGGAGATCTGCCCTGAACTCTGAGGAAGTTGGATGCATGAAACTGCCAGCCATGCAGCAGATACAGAGTAGAATAAACGGGTTATATAAGTTACAAGCTAGTAAGAAAATGAGCCAAAGCGTACGGCCTAAGCATTTATTCATAAATGATTAAATCTCAGAGTCTTTGTTCTGGTAACAAAGAAACAGGGTAGAAAACTTCAAGGCTACAATAGCCAGCATGGCAAGATATTCCCAAGAGTGCAATAGTGGCACTTTTATGTTGGGGGTCACTAACAATGTTCAAATGGTCTAATTATACTTAAGGTCTACTCAATGGGAGAAATTAATGCCTAGTACTGTAAACCTAGCTATAGGATCATGAAAGGCAGCCTGGTTTCTGGTTGAGCTAAGGTTTAAAACCCAAGCGACCCAGCAGGGGTTCCTCAGCAGGGGATATCCATGCAAGGGATAGTAGACATTTTGCCATGCTCCTGGGCCCCAGGCTCCTGACATGAGACCACAGGTCTCCATAGGTCTGTGACCATCAGTCAAATAAGGGCAATGCCCCAAGCCCTTCGGTAGGTAGAGGGTGTGGTCACATAGCCTCAAGACATCTCCATTTTAATGAGGTGCCTAGAGGCTTAGCCAATAAACTCCCTTTCCCAGACACTCTTCCCCGCAAAAGGTATTTAACTTCAGACCCACCCTGAGAAAGTGTGGTAGTTTTACTCATTGCCACTCTCCAACATGACAATAAATGTTTTAAAACCATGGACTGTCTCTCTTCGTCAGGATCCTCCATGGGGAACAATGGAATAGGCCTTTGTCTAAAGAGCCACATCTAGTCTTCCGTAGAAGGCCTCTCAGAGCTCCCATTCACGGCCTTTACCAAATCAAGCCAGCCAGCTGCCGACAAGCCAAAGACTCGGTCCCCAGTGGGACCCAGCCAGGTTCCTCCCTACCTTTTCCCCCTCAGCCCCAGACTAGATCCAGCCCTCGAGCCCCCACTCTGTTCTCAGTTCTTCCACAGCATCCAGCGGGGCCTAGGATGCCCAAGAGCCTGAGAAGCTACGGAGCCAGCTTCTCCGTAGGACTACTTCGGTGTAGTCCTTGGAACCCCAGGCTGTGAGAAGCTGCAACACCTACCTGGGGGTGGGCGAGGTCAAACTTCCTGAGTCTTGCCTCCCCCCAGTGGCCTAAGCCTGGGGCAGACTCGGGACCCCACAGTAACTCAACACTTAACCAACTGCTTGTGACTATAGAGGTCATGGATCCTAGAGAGGAACCTACTGCTGTCACTTCCTGAAAACAATATAGTCTCTAACTGCATTCTGAATACTCATTCTTACTTCTCCTCAAGAAGCTTATTTTTGAAGCAAATTAAGACATATTGCAGAAATTCACAACTGGTCAAAGTATGGAAACAAGAGACTGTACTGCACACTACCCCAACCAAGACATCTATCTACAAAGCAAGCACTGTAGCTAAGGCTCACGAAACATCACAGAAGAGGGTTGAAAACTCTGTAAAGCCAAGGGATCATGGGACCTGTTGTGAGATAGTGTCTTATAGACATGGCAAAGAAACTGTTCCTGTGAAATCTCAACAGCACATTTACCTAAACAAGACCTGCATAATGGCAACAGCTGGCATGCCACCACAGACAGGGAGAATCTCACAAGGCCTCACCCCTAGATGACTAGGAATAGGTGACCAGTGGCTGCTGAAAGAGGAGTCAGTTTCTTCAGGAATGAAAGCCCTAATATGTTATCCAATCTCAAGTGATCCACATGTATTGCCCAAAACACATGTACAGAGATCAGCAACATTATATGGACTCAGTAAGGTGTGTGTGTGTGTGCGTGTGTGTGTGTGTGTGTGTGTGTGTGTGTGTGTGTGTGTGTAACAATAATTATAGAAAAAGAGGCCATGAAGTTGGGAGAGAATAGCAAGGAGATATTGGAGTACTTGGGGTGGGGGTAAGGGGGACAAATACAGTACTCATATAAAACTTCTTAAAACTGTTTAAAATTAAAACCACTGTTGCAATCATTCTACTTTGTGGCTTAATGCTTAATGGACTCATTAAATCCTGTTAGGGTCAAATGTGCCACTGATTGCTGTTTATGAATGCTTCCTGACACAAACAAACTCATGCATTTAACCAGGAATCATCAGTATAATCAATTGTGTGCTTTTCACATTCTATTTGTATTTATTTTGGTTGACCCACCTGTCCAATTCTGAAAGTGATATTTCCAAGTCGCCTGCACGTTGTGCTCAGCTTGCCTGCAAAGATCTTTCCTGCCTTTGCTGTGTGTGACTCACACGATTTTGTATTTGAACTCTTTTATTTTTTCCCCATCAAGTGCGGGATGGAAATGTAAAGATCATCTACCTGTTTCAAATCTGGGAGACTTTCAAGTAAATTCTTTACACGTAATATGTTGCACATAAGCTAGCAGAGTGAATAAGTAAGTCTTCAACCTAGATTTTTCCATATGAGGCTGCCAGACACTAACAGGAAGAATGCAGCCCCCAGTCACATGAGTCAGCTTGCTTCTTCGTGTCTCTTCCTAAGTTTTCAGAGTTTTTAGGTTCACCTTGTTTGGTATTAACAGTCACCTGTCCTTTTGTCTGATTTCATCTGTGCAGTATTTGTCTCTGCCTTTATTTCCAACCACACATGATAATTTTTTTGGTATAATAATTCAACTAGTATATGACTAGATTTGTTACATGCAACACTGACCATTTCTACTTTCTCCTTTGTCCTTGCATTTACTCTTTTGATCAATTTCTGTTCCATGAATGTTGCCATAACCAATTAGGTCTACTCAGTTGATCTTGATGGCTCTGGCACGTTCCTGCTACCTGCCCCAACACTTTATATTTCCTAATGAAATTTCCTATAATTTCTTTATATTTTTATATGCCTTAAACAGTCAATGGCTGGGCCACTTCCTTACCTAAATGTGGCTAATCCACCTCCTGATACTTCCAAGTTATTACTTACTAAAATCCATATTCCATCTTTACTCCCCTAGACCCAGGCGCACAGCCCTCTTGGACTGTGATCCCCAGCTCCTACCTGGTGGCTGTGCTCTCTGTCTTCTGCACCTCTCAGGTGAGGTGTCTCTCCTCCCTCCCAGGCATGGTACACAGTAGCTCTATATCTCTCTCCCTCCCTCCCTCCCCCTCTCCCTCTCTCACCTCTCTCTCTGTCTCTCTCTCTCTCTTTCTCTGTCTCTCTGTCTCTCTCTCTCTCTCTCTCTCTCCTTTCTTCTTCCTCAGTCCCTTCCCTGAAATCCTAACTGTCTTCCCTGTCCAGCCATTGGCTGTCAGCATTTTTGTTTACCAATCAGAACCAACTGGCCGCAGGGTTCCTCAGTCTTACGAATGGGATATTGCAAATATGTTTTGGGGGAACATAATTAGCATGAGAATACAAACAGCTACACATGAACTTCCCAGCTGCTAATTTAAGAGATTCTGCATGCTTTTCTGACTCATAACCACTTCTCCTTAGGAGCTTCGAAGGGACTAGTATATCTGTATTCAAATAGCAGACACAAAGAATTTATCTGTTTATTAGTGAAAATATCCTGCCTTTTTCTAGACTCAGCCTTCTCTTCAACATGAAAAATCCATTCAAATACTTCCATTTCCTCTTCCCAGTTGATAACTCTTCAGTTTTGTTCAAACAGAGCATAGTACTTATTTTCTAAACTATTGTGATTTTGTTTCAAGGATCACTGTCCTTTTAAGAGTCTATCTCATTCTTACTTATCAGGATAGAAGGTCTGAATACATGCCTACCTTGGTTCATTCATTGCCTGCTTCATGTTCTTCCTTGGGAATTTTCCTAAAATGTGTTACAAGTTGATAGATTCACAGAAATCTAGTCAATTTTCTCACACTTCTCTTACTTTTTAAAATGAAGATACCAGCTGATTAAAACCTTCGCCAGCCACATCTTTCCTATTCCGCTGCCTGCCCTGCCTTCTACCACTGTCTGACAAGCCCACTTGTCTCTAGCTACCCCTGGGTCATCTGTTGGGATGCATTTTGCATCCCAGAACATTGACTAGTATCACAAGCAATGCATATGTACTTACTGTTGCTGTGATTGACACTAGAAAGTCACGTTTCCGACTTCTAAAATTTCTCCTCCATACTCAGCTTAGGCTGTGTCAGCGCTCTCAGGCTGACCTTTACTAAGCAGGTGGATCTGCTTGCATGGCTTCTCATGATTGCCCTCTGTGTTGTTCCTGGGGCGCTGCCCAGATTTCTGAGACTCTGAGCTGCAGCAGTTCCACAGGTGAAGCAGGGAGAGACTTTCTCTAGAGATGAGCAACCAGCTGCCTGATAAGGGTCCCTGTGGAAGCTGGTATGCTCCACAATCTCTTAGAGCTTCTTCAGGTGAGAAACAGATTTTAATCTTTCTCAGAGTTCTCAAGCCAGAGTTCAGTGCTGACCTGCTCCCCACATCTCTCCTTAGCATCCATTGCTTTTTGTAAGTCATTCAACAATCAGAACATCGTGTTTTGTCCCCATCTACGGGACTCTATATTTGGAAGAGTGAAACTCTATACCTTTGTTGATAACCAGAAAGCTATGCCCTTAGTTGAATTATTTTCAAATTTGGCTGCAAAGACACAGAAATTAGATGTAAGATAAAAATTGACAAGAAAAAGCATATTTCTATAATTGTTTAAATTAAAAGGTGGGTTGAGGAGCTGGAGAGATAGATGGCACAGTGGTTAAGAGCACTCACTTCTGAAGGCCCTGAGTTCAATTACCGGAATCCACATGCCAGCTCACAATGGCATGCAGATGTATATACAAAGTACCAATATATATAAAATAGATAGATGATAGCTAGCTAACTAGATAGATAGATAGATAGATAGATAGATAGATAGGTAGATGATAGATGATAGATCCTTAAAAGGTAGGTAGAATCTCAGACAAGCTGAAGCTCTTTCCTAATTATCAATGAATATGCTAGAAGGTGAAGTAGAAGAAAGGGTGGGAAGATGAGGAATAGAGAGAGGAAATGGAAAAGGGTAAAAGAGAGCTGGGAAGGGAAGTGCATGAAGACCAATAAAAATGGAGAGAAGCAGGGGATATAGTCAGAGTCCGCCATTCTCCTTTTTAAGTAAAGGGTGATTCGATCATGTCGTGTTTCTATGGACACCTTGGCCAACACTACAGCACCCTTATTAACAAAAGAGGTGGAAAAGAGAAAGACGAGTGAGAACAGGCCACACCCATGCCACAGTACTCTTGTAGTTAAGATCTTCCAAGGACCTGGTAATTGCTACTGCAGGATGCTTGAGTCAGATACCATAAAGTACTTTCTAACCTGTCTCCATACTATATGATCAGTTGTTCAAGTTTCATCCACAGTCAGAAATCATATACCTCCCAGAGATTCCCCGTCTCCTAGAAGAAGTGTGAACTAATTCCGTTATTGCTGCTTGTAACAGACAACAGGAGTTTGTGTGGTTGAGGTCACATGGAAAAATAAAGGCAAATGAAAGTTCTGTTTTGTTTTTATTCTTTTTTTTAGTCGAGACACTGTCTCAATTTGTAGCTCAAACTGAGTTAGTCCTCAGAGATTAAAAGTTCATCCACCACAAATAGTTTAAGATGATTTGTTTGTGGCCAGATAGCCAAACTTGTCTTCCCTTAATAGCTCATCTGAACAAAAGTATCCAGTAGGCATAACAGCCCTCTCTCCCTTAGAGAAATGGAAACAGGACCTCCACTGGCTCAAAGATAGACAAAGTGTCCTTAGTCATCTAGACCTAAGCCTGGAACTGTTGACTATCTATACTCTTCATTTTATAGGGAATAGAATAAAGTTTTTACATTATAATCAATCTTTAGATGAAAATGTAACATTTGTCAGTAACCATCTTAATTTGAGAAAGTAAGATAAATTACACATTTTCATATATGTATAGAATACAGACCATAGTAGTTGAACTTGTGTTCATATTACTATAAGACTGTGGCCTTCCAGAATCTCCTCCACAAGAACAAAGATTGAGGGGGTGGTGGATTTGGTGCTACTTGGTTCTTTTTCCCCCCACCTGGAAGATCTGTTCAGCAGGACCTTTGAATCTTCCACCTGTTGGCTGTTTTGGTGTGAACTAATCAGGCTTCCCATCTGTGTGCACATCGTCCAGCCCTCTGTATTATCCAAAGCAACCAATCTGGAGAGAAGAAGAGGATGCCCACCCTTGTGCCTAAGCACACAACCCCAGACCCTCCAGAGGGGCAGATGCAGCCTCAGAAACCCTGCCACTTGGAGGAGCCATCTCTTTGTCTCTTCACTGTGCCAGGGGCTGTGTAGTAAGTTTCTTCTCAATAAAACATAGCTTTGTGTCCTGACTTTTCCTGGTTTTGAGTCATTTAATCAGTAGAGAAAGCGAACCCAAGCTAAGACCTTTAAATGGAAACAAGGTTATTCTTGCTTTCTGTTGTAGAATTGCCATCACCTACCCATAACTTTGCCTCTAAATAACATGTACACATGTGAGCCCCAGCTACCCAAGGCTACTTCTTCCCCATACCACCTTGCTTCATAATTTGAGTGACAGATATAAAGCCATGAACAAGGACGTATGTTGGTTTCACTTTGGGGTGATAGACTAAAAAACAAACAAACAAAAAGCTAAACAAAAGAAAACAGTTTCTAAAGCTCTGTGGCTCTGAAATGCTGAGAATGGGTCGCCTCAAGACCTACTGGATAATTTTGTAAGCTGTTTAGGGATCAGCACCTGTAGTTTCTCACCTCGTCATTATATTTTTGTAGTTGTGTATTTGAAGTGTTTAGATGTTATGCATATCTAATCTATAAATACGGTTAGGATTAGCTTACCTTAAATAAGAGAAGACTTCAAAAGCCAAACGGAGCGGAGCTTTCTCTACTTCCACTGGGAACTCAGGAAACAAAGGAGAGCCTGACAAGGTGATAATTGCGAGTTCAGATTGGATCAAAAGAACATCTTTTGTGTGTCTTTTACTTGGCACAGATTTAGCCATTCCTCGTACTGCAGTCACACTAATGCTTCTTCGTAGCCGTCATTGTTAAGTGCTATCACAACACAATGCTTTAGAATATTTAATAATCCAGGCTTCGCAGCGTTAAGTACAGTTGTCCCTGAAGCCAATTAACATCGATCAAATGCTGTGCTTTGTTCACGCGGCAGTTTACTAAGTTTGGTCGAAAACATCCGGATTGACCTCCTGTAGTAGAGTTCCAGCTGCAGAGATGAAGAGACTCGAGTATCCCTTTTTCATCCCAGCGGAGATGCTCCAAGATGCAATGGACCCTGGAGACCACGTCCTCTTCAGTGGTCTCAACCTCAACGTTCCTTATGCTTCGACCCTTTGGTACAGTTCCCGGTGCTGTGGTGACCCCCAACCATACATTTTTGTTGCTACTGCACAACTGTTATTTTGCTATTGCTATGGATTGTAATGTAAATATCGGATATTATGACCCTGTGAGAGAGTCATTCAATCTCCAAAGGGGTTGAGACCCACAGACTGAAAACCACTGAGGTAGGTATATGTCTCCATTAGCTGCTAAAGGCTCTCATAAAAAACAGAGTCTAGCTGTTATAGTTTAGCCACACTCCCAAGTCCTTGTTACAGAAACATGGTCGCCAGAGCCACAGTGTTGGGAGCAGGTGGGGCTTAAGGGGTACTTAAATGAAGGTGCTGCTGAGCAAGCACTTAGTCAGAAGTCCTCAGGCCATCTGAGGGTGTGGTCTTGGAAGTATTTCAGGACGCTAGCCTCTTTCTGGTTTCCTATCGGGAAGTGCTATCTTCATCTCTCACTACGATTCACCATGAGATGACACAAGGGACTTAAAAGGAATTTTAGCCAAAATTATACACTAAATACATTTGCTTCATCAAGTTAGCCTGCCTCAAGTAATTTGCTACAATAATATAAAACTAACAAAGAGCTGAACTCACTCTATAAAACGTTGTTTTTACATGTATATTCATTCACATGACAAAATTTACTTTTTAAATTGGCTACATTAAGAGATGAATGTCATATATAATAACAGAACACAGACTGTATTATAATTTAATTATTAAAATATATGAATTATTTATTTTCTTAGTTTTTCATTTAATATTTTCAGGCTGCAGTTCATCATGGGTAGAAAGCTGAGGTAAGTAGTCAGAAGGTGGTAGGTATATGTCTCCATTAGCTGCTAAAGGATCTCATAAAAAACAGAAGCTGAAAAATCCAACAAGCTGAGAAACATTGCTGGAACTGAAAAGACAAAATCAGTTTGTTTTATGCTAAGTAGCGGTGCATTGGACTCAGCTCTTTTAAGAGCCTACTGAATCCTTAAGCTTGCTCAGCAGCACCTTCATTTAAGGATCTCAGGAGATTCTGCTGTCCCCTGTGTGTTCACTAAAGACATAGAGAAGAGAACCTCCCTCCACAACCACCACCCAATCTGGAGACAACCTGAACATTTACAACCTTTGAATGCTTCACTCTTCTTCATCCACTGACATTCCTGGCCTGCATCTCTCCCTCAGATACTGGACAATTCTGCAACTAGATATATAGTGATATAGCAATACAGTATGCCGGTCAGGCTTATTATACCCCTTACAAGTTCAACTCAAAAGTTTTCTTAACACACACACATAAACACACTTAGTATATGATGCATAGCCTTGCCTTCGTTGCATATTAAACAGTTTTCAATCAGTGTTATATAAAGGAACAAGAGGCCTCCGTGTAATTTGGATTTTGCCAGGTATCTAATTTCAATCTAATGTCCTGTTAGGAAACTCAGCCAGGAAGTCTATCTGCCAATCCATTTGGGAACTTGGTTTGTTATCTCCAGTCCATGACAATTCTGGTTTTCCATTCCTTGTTCTGGAATGATAACAGTGTGATTTACACGTATAACTAACAAATGAGATCAATTAAAATGTCGGAAAGTGGCACCTGCCTCAGGATAGGGTTGCACTAACAGGTTCCCTTAGCCTCATTTCCTGCCGTCCCCGAGGCTTGCAGGCGCAGTCTGCATGTAGACTAACAATGAGGCACTGTTTCCTAATGGACACAACTGAAAGCAAGCCTTACCCTATGGCCTAGATAGGTGATTATTTCCTTGACTGGAAACAACAGGTGTATTTTTCAACTCAATTGACACAAATGATTCTTACTTTCATAAGGTCCATTACTACAGCTTCTTGAATTGCCCAATTTGTTACAAATTTGCAATATCGGCTGCCTCTGTGGATGAATGAACTAATGAAATAGAGACTATCTTTCATTTGTGTTCATCCAGAATGCTTTTGATCATTATGAGGCAAACTTGATACTTTTCAAAGATCTTAGCCTGTGGAGAAGGAGAAAATGGTTATTTAAGAATGAAAACAGCCCTGGATACAACAATGAGATTTTTTTTTTCTTTGCACAGAAATGATGTGAATAAATAAGTAGCAGTGGTGTGAAACCTATGTTAAAATATTGTGTTCTGAGACCCCAGGTACACTGTTCAGTGCGCTTGCTCACGATTGGAAAGGAGAGGTGAGTTTTGTGGACAGTCCCTTTCACTGACACCAGAGTATATAATAAAAGGTGAAAAGCCATGCTCAAATCTACATCTGTGAATTAGGAATTGTGTTTATGAAATACACTGTTTTTATTGGAATCCTAAAGATTCCATTTTAATGGAAACCTCTGAAGATCTTCGGTCTCTAGTCCCAAGTGACATAAATTCCCAAATAAGATGACATCAGCGACTGCAGGGAGAGTTTGCCTAGCAATATCGTTGTAATTCCCTATGTTAAATGCCATGCTGCATATAAGCAAGCTGCCCACCCGTGCTTGCTCCTGGGGTATCCCACGGTGAATGCCAACTCCCCTTGTACATCCTAAGAGAGCGATGTCTTTGATCTAATACAAGTGGGCTTGAGCAACCCATGACACAGACGCCCAATTTGTCAGTCTTGAAAAATAACAGCATAAATGTTTGTTACATCTTATTCTGTTATAAAAATGTAATTAAAGCCACTCATCCAGATAAGCTGCCAATAGACTTGAGTGGTTTCTTTGCTCTGCTAAGGCAGCCAGAGCACACTCAGCTGTATAGGCTGCAGCTCAAGAGAGATGCGCTTACAGTTTGAATTTTGATGTGTTAATGTTCAACCAGTTTAGTACTTTTAAAAATAGTTACACAGATTTGCCATTTAATTATCATCAACCTCCACATGCAGTACTTATGTCATATCTTAGTCTGCAATAAAGAATAAAACACATCAGAAGGAAATCTAATTACACCTTATCTCGTCTGCCATTTCTCGGCTGTGGTTACAGACTGTAGGATTCAAAATACGAAGTCAAGGCAACTCTAGTAATTCCTAGCAGGAGGTGGTGTCAACAAAGTTATAGCACAAAGAAAGAAAATGTTCATACATTTAAAATATAGACAACTGATGTTATTCACTAAAAGGACCCTGAAGGCAGATGGTGAATAGATGTCAGAGTTTACAAAGCGGCTCTTACAGGGGACCTGGATTTAGTTCTCAGCCACTAAAACAGTCCTCCAGCCCCAGGTACAGAGCACACACATGGCATGCATGCATATATGTAGACAAATGCTCATAAACGTAGAATAAAAATAATTCTTATTTTCCAAAAAAGATGACAATAATGGTCAAAAACAATAAGAAATGGAATTTCTGTAGTAGTCCTATCTATGTGAACTTTTAAACATATTCAAGTTCTCCTCCTAAAAATCTGCTAGTGCTGCTAGAAGCATCTAGAAACTTCTTAGTAAACACTGTTGTTTTCATAGAAACACCATAGGTCAGTAGCATGAAAGGAACCTCAACTGAAGGAATTGGCAGTTTTTCAATATTACAGGAAGACTGTTTTAGAGTTAGGGTTCTTTTTGTTTCTGTTCATTCTTGTCCACCTGCCTACACTTTCAGTAACTCACTTAGTCAGTTTGGTATCATTGCTCCTTCCTCTGCTCCTCGAAAATGAGGCACACAGCCATGCATTTGGTTCATGTGAAGAGGGTTGACATTGACCTATAAGATCTGCCAGCATCAGCCACACTAAAAATGTTCACACCATTTTTGGTGAACTGGAACTTTTCCAGATGACCTTCATAGCTGCCAAACCCCAAGGTTTTGCTTTAGCTGTGTGTGATGTCATGTGCCCATTAAGCCACTTTCTTAAAGTTCACAAGACACTAGGGAACCGTTCAAACAGTACTTTGAGGTACCCATTAAGCAATGAAATATCTGATAGGAAGAATTATACACAATTATATATGATATCATTGTTCTGAATACAGTCTAATGCTACCGAGTTTATTGTAATGGGCTAAGGCTGTTGGTTTTTGTTTGTTTGCTTATTGTATGTTGTTTTTTTCTACCTTGCCCTCCCCAACTAGACACTGAATATCTTGTGACTGGGATAATGTCTCATTATTGTCTTGTTCACAGTAGAAACCATTTACTCTTTAATGAACTGTCATAGAACGAAGGGAGGAACAGAGGCAGGAGTGAGCAATTAATTCAATAGGGCCAGTTGGTACTGTAATAATATACTTTATGAAGACTGGATTAAGAGCAGTGGAAAAGGGGCATTTTAGAAAATACTATTGTAAGTGGGAGTGAGCTTTTGTAGTGAAAGTTGAAAATCAGGCCAAAAATTAGCCATAAAACTGTGTGTATTGAATACTGAGAAATGACTGGGGGCTTAAAGAACAGCGGGACAAAGTAACCTGTGCCCAACTATTAATTTCCTCAGAACATAAATATTAAGAATCTAAGGGCAGGGGAGACATTTACCCTGTCTGTTTTTTGAGGTTACTATTCTAACCAGTGAGTGTAGAATAAGTATTTCCATGTCAGGGTCTATTTGAATATGGAAAACGTATACTAGAAGTTGTATTCTCTAGACATGCTAAGTGTCATATAAGTAATTCTATTAAAATCACCTCCCGCCAGACAGTTTATCCTGTCTCAGTCACTCCCATGCCTATCAGGCATGTGCTGTACTGAGTTCAACCCCAAGGTTCAGAGTCAGGATGTCACACTCTAGACAGGCTCATTGTGATGGTACTTTTAATGTCAGCCTGCCACAAGTTAGAATCACCAAGCCCCCGGTGGATAGGGAAAGACTCGCCTCAATGTAACGGCACCTTCAGGTAGCGGCCCAGAGTAGAATCCCTGGCAGAAGCAAGATCATCAGCCTGGGCTCCTGGGCTTCCCTCTTGCTTCTTGGCTGCTGCCATTTTTTCCCTGAAAGTAGAACCAGCATTTTCGATTCCCATCAACGACTAAAGACCAGAAGCTCTTCAAGAACATTTGTCATTTTGGGTGCCAGATTGTGACTTCTGAGACAATCAGCTCTTTGGACACAGCAAGTACCAGGTTGTCAACCTTCCACTGCAGAGGACAATTACTAGTCCTTGGTCTCTCAGGTGTGAGACAACCATTGCCACTATTTTAACGTAAGCTGACATAAAAAATCACACACACACACACACATACACACACATGCACATGTGCACACACAACCTATGCACACATTCACACATTCACAGGCACGTGTACACACAGGCACATGTGTACACACATGTGCACACATGCACACACATGCATGCATACACTCAAACGTACACATTACCTCCAAGCACAGAAGCCCAGCACTTAGAAACTGTCTTAGGCATGCATCCATCCCACATTCCACATGTGGATCTTTCATCCCAGAATAAAATCTTCGGTGCCTCTCCATCAAAGGGGAAGTCCAAGAAAGAGACATTGATTAATTTCTCTTCCCCTATCAGTCCCTTGAAATCTCAGGCTTGGCTTATATCACCAACACCAAGAGCACCAACAATAAATACTCCATAGTTGTCATGTACCAAAAGAAAATTATTTTCTTTCCAAGTGGACTAGTGATTATGGTTTGACATCAGTTCATGATGACTAGTAAGGGACAAAGAGAATGATCGTCCTACCAAGGGATCTTATGTGGCCATCTATAAGGTTAGTTAGAGTTTCGGCACACAGGGAAACCACTCTTCCTCCCGCGAGCTGTTTTCAATTCAGCTGATTAATGTTGTGTGCGCTCTGTTCAGATGCTGCCTTTAAAAGCATTGTTTACCACCACGTTGTAATCAGCATGCCTCCACAGCCCCTATTACCCTTGATAACAGTGCCTCTGCAATTTGGACCTAAAAGAAATAGGTCTGGGATAGGCCTTCTGATGCCTGGTGCTGCCCTGCAGACCCGTTATCACCATCCATAATTTGTTTTCAAGAACAGTGATTTACATTTCAGTTAGATTACACCTTTTAATGCATCTCTGAGGTAAAGGGGCTGCTGAGCAGTCCCAGAGCTCTGTCACATTTCAAAGAATACATTCAAGCAACCATGAAGAGGCCTCCAGCTAAAATTAAAACCCAAGGGGGGCAGTCCTTTTCATGATGCCTTAGTAACCCCTTGTGGTGACAGGCAAGAGA
This sequence comes from Uromys caudimaculatus, assembly GCA_028551405.1. Lineage (NCBI taxonomy): Eukaryota > Metazoa > Chordata > Mammalia > Rodentia > Muridae > Uromys > Uromys caudimaculatus. The sequence continues at coordinate 2,690,495 of CM052709.1, forward strand.
TGGGAAGTGCTGTCTGCCTTCGCTGCCCGTTTTGAAGTCTTATGAAACACTGTTCTGTCACCGAGAGTTTTCCTGTCCAGCATAAATTCCTGTCCAGAATAAAGGGAAATGACAGTGTCCAGAAACATCACCCAGAGAGGTTCCGTGTAGGTAAAATCTCCACACCAGACTGTTCAACATCTAAGAAGGCACAGCCGCCATTGGTGAGTACATGCTATAAAAAAGACCAGAAAGTTAGTAGAGCAAAAGTAATATGAAAACTGGCAATGTTTTATTATAAATGCATATCATTCTTATAAACGTGTTTTAAACTCAGTTTAGGTTTATTTATGTGTATGTGTGTCTTCCTGCATGTATATATGTGTGGCATGTGCATGCAGTGTCTGTGGGGGTCAGAGGAGGGCGCTGGGTCACCTGCAACTGGAGTTTAGGATAGTTGTAAGCTATCATGTGGGTACTGGGAACGAAATCAGGGTTCTTTGAAGAAAAAAAAAAAAGCAGCAAAACATTCTTAATCCCTGAGCTGACCTCCATTCCCTCACTGAGGACGTCTTACTGTAAATTGACAGAAAGTTTATGCTTGATGTAAAATGATTAAACCCTTTGTTAAATTATGTCTATACTCCTGAGCTTAGTGGAAGAAAGAATTTAAGATCTAAGTTGTAACATCTGACAGGCAAAAATCGCTAAGCAACAAAAGAGTCGGGGCACCGGCTGGCATCTCTTACTGTGTGTAGTGAAATGTGAGAAGAATGAAATAATTGAAAGTTGTGATTTACCATTAAGAGAAAAGAAGATATAAATATTTGAAGATACAGAGGATTCATAATAATCACATACACACACACATATACATTCACACACGTTCACATACACATTCACATACACATTTACACACACACAGACAGACACACACACCCTAGACACTCTTGCCTCTTGTATTCTTTCTGCATCTTCTTTTCTTCTCTTAGAGTTTCCTGAGCCAGGAAACAATGTATCTAATGAACACACCCTATTTCAGGCTGAACATCTTGAGGCCTCTCACTCTGAGTAATGACTGGCTGTGGGTCACTATATTTGTTCTCCTCGGCTGGAGGAGGAAGTTCCCCTGATGATGTCTGACCAAGGTACTGATTAATAAGTATAGCAGAATATCATTCATTATGTTACTATATTTTTTGCTTGGTTTTAGAATAGTATTATTTGGTTTTACCCTTCATCTCTGGGGTATCTAGGCTCGGCTGCACAAGCAGTGTCAGGTATGGATTTTACCACACGGAGTGGGCCTTGAGTCAAATCAGATGTTGGTTGGTTGCTCCCACAAACTTTGTGCCACCACTGCCCTAGTGTAGCTTGCAGGCAGGCTGCCGCTGTATACCAGAGTTTGAGGCTTATTTGGTGTTTAAGTTTCTCTTTGGGTAGCGTACAGAGTACCTTCCCATACCAAAGTCACTAAAACCTTTGTCTTGTGTTCTGGCTTTTTGTTGCTTATATGTAAGAGAGAGGTGTGGCATGACCAGAAATACTACCAGAAGCCTTGGAATGGTCACATAGGGCACTCCAGGACCCTCTCATGGTTTGAGTCTTTACTCAGAGGAAAACATACACACACACACACACACACACACACACACACACACACACACACACACTGGGGAAATAGAAACTGGTTTCAGGGAGAACAAAGGTTTTTGTTTTCAAATAAACCCTTTAATTTAATCATCGTATTTATGCTAGCATTTTTAGACATGAAAATATATTAAGATACATAAAAATAAAACAACTTTAACAAAAGAGCGAAGAAATACACTTTATCTGAGGACAAAGTCTAAAGGAGGAAAATTACCGTTTCCTAGCACAGTAAAAGGAAAAACATGCAAAAAACATCCCATGTCTACATGCTAAGCCTATTCACTTCACGACCTTGGTTAATTTCCCCCAAAATACACAAGAAAATTGTATAATTCCCCTTTTAACCAATAGTGGGGGAATCATTAGAATAATGCTACATGCTAATAAATACCAGAGTCAATCTTCTAAACCAGATTTTGCTGATTTCAGAATTCTCGCAGATCCCTTTCTGGCAGAGCTGCCAGGGAAGTCAAGGGGGCGTGGCTGTGATGCATCAAACACAAATATACCCTGTATCAGCGCATGTCTGAGCAAGCAATGGTGAGCCATGCAGAAGGGCCGTCTTTGGTGCTTTCGATGTCTCCCTCTCTACCCCAAAGTCAATAAACTCAACATATGCTCAGCATTACTCAAGTCCTAAAGGAGAGAAAAAAAAGTAACTAAGATGAAAAACTATCAGCGCTCTGTGTCTTCAAGAGCTGGCAAATATTTGAGAGATGAGAGAAGCAGCAACTGATTCACAAAATCTAATTAACTACTAATTCGTACAGGTTTCTAGAAAGGAAAACAAAATCAGTGGAGTTTGGGAATACTGGGAAAGTTGCAGCATCGAGTGCGAAAGACCCAGCCGTGTGGCATAACCTCCCATGGTGCTTTGCTCCAAGCACGCGCACTTGTCTGAGTAGCAGATGGGTTTAAGAGAGCTGCTGGGGCGAACTGAACTGTGAGATACTCCTTGCCCCTACATGTGTTGTGTGAACCTATGACACTCTAGAACAAAAACTATGTGGTGTGGTATATGCACACCACGGAATTTAGAGTGAGTTCCAAGAAGGAGGAATACTGACAATTCTATCTCTGCAGGACGAGGTCCTTAGATCCGTTACTAACCCGGAGTCTGTTACTAGTTTCCTGTTTCTTCAAAGGCACTGACTTGCTGATCTGTGTATAAGCTGAACCCAGCCATGGGTCCTCCTGAGGTACAAAAACTGAAATCGTGGCTGCTGGCAGGAATCCTGGGATGTGCTTACCCTTCATGCTTTTCCAGTTTCACTGCCTCAACTGGTAGGAAGGCCTTTGAGGATGAAAATTCTAGTTTGAATTTATTCAAATGTAAATTCTTTTGTATAAACAGCCAAACCCTTGAACATTGCATTTTATTAAACTTGCATTCAATTTTTATCCTGCCTTCTGACCTAACGGTGGTTAATTTTAAATGAAATTAATGCATTAAAAAAATATTGGTCTCTCCCTCTTCAGTGGGCCTTGCAGACTTATCTTGCCCGTCTCTTGCCTGAAGATGATTTGAGGCTTCATCCTCCGGGTAGATCCTACCTTGTTTTTCTGACAGTAACCTGTCTTTCTGAAACAATGTTGAATCCTCTTTTCTCCTCCTGTTCTCTAGGAAGCATCATCTAAAATTCGGCTCCAGAACATACTCCTTCGTGTGTTGTATGTTTTATCCCCAAGCAGCCTCGTTATCCAGCAAGCATTGCCAGACCTCGTGAGCTGCGTCCTTACCCCCTGGAAAGTCGGGACCCATAGCATGGGGTACAATGTGTCGTGCCTGTGGGGGATGGAGCCCATGCGACCAGCTAGTCTCTTCTAGCCCTTTTATCTAAAAAGATGGATTTGTACAATAGTGCTGAGGCCAACCACAGCTCAAACTGTAGGCAGGAGTTAAGAACAATCATGAATGCAAAACTGAACACGTAAGTGGTATTAGAGAGATTGTATTTGTAATAATAATGATAATGGTAACAATAGAGCTGACCAAATCATTCGAAGGTGTTTAAGTTTACTTCACATGTATCTTATATTTTTCAAGAGAACTGCTTCACGTGTGATTGAATTTCTGAAATTATGCCAATAGAAATGTGAAATAATCAGTATTTTTCTTTCCCATTCTTATTTGAATAAACCTTATTACACATCGCTTTTGCCCATGACGAGGACATCACAGCTCAGTCGAAAGTGCTCACATGACTTAGATGAAAGTGCTGCCATGAAGTTTCTGTTCCTTCTTGTCTTTCTCTCCTGATTTTAAACTCAGCCCCGATTTTCGTTTGGCTGGCATTTGCTCCTTTGACTTTCCCCCATATTCCAGAGATGGTGTATGCTCCAAACACATAACATTATCAACTTTAAGGGCTGCAATTGATTGAATATTTTGACAAATATACCTCCCTAATCCCTGAAGCCATATGGACGTGCAGGATGCCATATGGAATAAAGTACTCTGCTTTACAAGATGATCCAAAAGCATTTTTTTTTATTAGCGGTTATTTCCTTGAACTGAAAACTGATTGAATTTTGAATATTCCATCACTGAGGATAGTAATCCTGCTGGCTCTGGGTTTCCAGCAGCAGCTCTGAGACGGGAGTGCACAGCTAAGTAGAAGCAACTGACAGGGGCGAGGGGCACCACGTTTTTGTTTTTGTTTTTAATATTAGGGGAAAGGTTGTGTCAACATTCCTGTGTCCACTGAGATGACCTCATTAGCAAGCGACAGAAAGCCATCAATTAGCAGTCTTGAACCAGAAATCTAAGACATGGCAGTGAAAGCCGGCTAGGTCAAACACCCCGCTGTGTCGCAGGGAGCCAACGTTCTTTCTGGCTGTGATTGTCCACACCACTGTCTCAGCTCAATTCTCTTACTAACAGGTTTCACATCTGCAAGGTGACTACAGGGAGAGGGAGGTGATATATACATGTGACAATGTCTGTGGGAGGCTATAAATCACACCCTTCGGAGCCTGATCTACAGCCTGTCTCAGATATGATTCGAAAGATACCCTTCATAGTGCATTCTTTGCCTTTCATGCTCAGTCCAAAACTAAGCTTGAGAGACAGAGAGAGAGAGAGAGAGAGAGAGAGAGAGAGAGAGAGAGAGAGAGAGAGAGGTGAGAGTCAGCTGGGAGCAGGGAAGAGTCAGTTAAGCCCAAACTAAAGACAAAGGCAAAAACTTCAGAATCACACTGGAAAACTGTTAGCCAGAAGGAAAGAGACAAAACAAGTGGACAGCCCTTCACAGACTTGAGACCATTTCTTGAGACCATCTAATATTTCTTTAGGTTTGGTAAATTGACATGCCCTGAGTAGCTTCAAAAATCCTGCCAAGTGCATTCCTTTACTTGGAGGAAGATCTAGTCCTGTGGGCTATAGCAAGATTTATCACTAAAATCTGAAGCAACTCAAGCCATGGGTATTTGCTTAAGATAATCTCCTACCGTGAGTTCTAGTTCTTTTTAAATTTTATGTGTACGGGTGTTTGGCCTGCTTGTATATCTTCATACCATGTGAGTGCAGTGCTCTAGGAGGCCAGAAGACGGGGTGGGGTCTTCCAGGAACTGAAATCACAGATGGTTGCAAGCTGCCACCTAGGTAGAGGGAGTCAGCAAGTGCTTTTATCTGCTGAGTCACCTCTCCAGCCCCCCAAACCTACTCCTTAAGAAAGCATCTTTATGGAAGGAGCAACTGTGTCAACTGGCCAGACCTCCCGGAGCTCCTGGAGACTGGACCACCAACCAAAGGATACCCATGGAGGGATCCATGCCGCTGGCAGCCTACGTGGCAAAGGAGGGCCTTGTTGGCCATCAGTGGAGGAGAGGCCCTTGGACCTGAGGGTGTTAGAGGCCACAGTGTAGGGGACAACAGGAAGGGAAGACAGAAGTGGGAGGGTGCGTGTGGGAATGCCCCCGTAGAGACATGGAGGGGGGGGGGGATAGAGGGTTCCAAAGGGGAAAACATTTGGAATGTAAATAAAGTAATAATAAAAAAAAGAAGAGTCTTTATTTTTTTTTCTAAATGACTGTAGGGCACTAATTATTCATTCATCCCTAACCCATTATTGTATTTGTAGTATAGAAGATTTTTGGAACATCTCTGAAGTGTTAAGAAGCATGGAGCATGCACTAGACATGAGGAATGGGGGCATGTCGGGTAAAGGATTAAGACAGGAATGTTCTGATTGCTCAAGATCACACCTAATCAACATGGTGGCGCCCTCAGAAGCAGCAGAGGACTTAAGATTCGGAGTCCAGTTCATCTGTGGAAGCTCATTCATTGACTCAGAATGACCTACTCCAGCATCACCCTCTACCAGTGACTAGAGTCCTGAGCATATGTGGTGATAGATGGATCCAGAAATAGGTGGGTTTTTTCTTAGAGTGTCCCATTTTGAAATATTAGCAAAGTGTTTATCTATTTTTGACGGGAAACCCAAAATTCTTATTCTTGGATACAGAGTGATCTCTGAGACTAAATTTAAGTTTTGAAGATAAATTTATAACAAAAACATTGGAAAGCTTTAGAGTTTAGCTTTCCACATCTAGGACCCAATTAAATTCTAATTCTTAAATTCTAAAGTAACATTTTATACTAATGTGCATACATGAGAAAAATAAAACACTGTAGTGTTTACAACTTACTTTTGTCTGCTCTTAATTTCTCATTCACAATTCTTTTTGATTCATCATACCCTACCGTTTAAATTATTTTACCCCCTCAACACTCTATCAGAAATCCATAAATTAACATAATTAAGAAACATATTTTTAAGCACTGGCTTCTGAAATATTCATTACTAACCTGCTGGCTGCTTTTGTCCGTTTTCTATATTTATATAATTAATTAAGCTCCTCTCTTCTAATACCTACATTTCAAATAATTTATTAACATTCAGGTTTTGACTTGTCTATCCCTTCCTTCTGCATTTAAAGGAAATAATTTTTCTAATCAGAATCTCTCTCACCTTTTAATTTTCTATGAGAGCTGAGATACTTGATAACAGAGAAAGTCAGAACATTTTCCCAGCTTGTAAGAATAGAAAGTGACAGTACATCTAGAAATAACTCAAGGCAGGGAGTCACACTATACAGCTGTCTCGTGATACAGATACGTACAGTGTGTAATGTGGTCACTAGGGCACAGGTTTGCATGCAGAGGCAGGGAACAACACTACACAGCTGTCTCATGATACAAATGCATAGGATTTGTAATGTAGTCAGTAGCTTGTGATTTGTATGCAGACAGGTTCCTATCAGAACCAAACATACAGAATTTTCTGCTTATAAATAATATTTGGGCCATAACTTGGGCTGAGGAAGCCCACTCATTAGCTTTGCATAGGTTACTTAATAGAAAGTCTCAAAGGATTCTAAGTTGAAAGCTCAGTTTGAATCCTGGGCTCTCAGAGAGTGGAGCAGCCTTATTTGATAGATGGCAACCACTTAGAGTCAGGACACTCAGCAACTCAGTGAGTTCACCAGCCCATCAAACCTCCCCAGGGCCAGGGGTCATGGGGCCACAGAAAGGTACTACAACTGCTTTTAGTAACAAAGTATCTGCTTTTAATATTGTCACAAATCAGACACTGAAAGGCAGAACAGGGCATCACTTTTTAAAGCGTCTCCAGACCCAGATCTTCCTTAAATAGGAATGATGCTAAAGAAAAGTCATTTTATGTGTATTTATTCTGAAAAAATAATTCTATTTGAACAACTAAGATAGATCAAAACTGAATGTGACCTTGGTGCTGCTAAAGCGACACTGATTCCCTGAGAAGCAGTTTCCCTATGTGGAAGGCTTTCATGTCCATGTGCTGGTTCTTGGAGACTGTGCTGTAAAATCTCATTTATGAGGAATCATTGGAGACAAGCAGAGGAAGACTGTTGGAAGCTACAGAGGTTCTTTTAAAATCTCAGAGAAATGAAACCAGTTCGATTAGATAACTTTTCGCTGTATCTACTATGCCTCAAAAGAAAACCAAAACCAAAAGCCAACCAACCAACCAGATAAACAAACAAACAAACAAAACAAAAACAACAACAACAACTTTGCATATGGCTGACCCGCAACTCACTGGCAGAGTGCTTGTCTCACGTCATAAGACCCTTGGTTCCACCCACAGTATTACCACAGGTGCTAACACTTAAAAGAAATTATATACTTCTGCAAGTGTTTAGTTGTAGTTTTAGTTCTTGTCTCTAATTGCAGGCTGATATTCCAGCTGGAACAGGCAAATGAATAAAAATAGAGATTACAGCAAATATTGAAAAGTACCAGAAAGTGAAGCAGTTTGGTGTGAGGTGAAATGCAGGGCGTGTGTGCTTAGATTTGCCTTTTGTTGTTATTTATTTGGGTGTTTTCATACAAACTAAGCTCCAGTCCTGTGGCTGACCTTCAGAGTTGGTGACAAAGCCATGGCCTTAGAGCAAAATCTTATGTAGCCAAAAGGAATAAGCCATTAGAATACCCAACAAAAGGCTTTTCCCCAAATAAGAAGTTAAGAACACAGAGTCCTAGAGTCTGAATAGGAGAAGTGAGGAAATCCCATTGGTGCTAAAAGCCTGTGTGACATAAGGGTGTATTGGAGTGAATTGTTGCATGACAGAGACACAAACCCAGACTCAAAAGTAGCTGTGAAGCTTGAAAGTCTTTCTAGAGCCCACAGTGAGTCTCAGTGAGAAGGGTGGCTGGGGGAAAGTTTCTGCAGGGTGGAATGGTCATGCTCTCAAAGGGTGGATAACTGTGGCACATGAGAGCCAGATAAAAGAGCATCTCTGAGGTTTGCAGGCCAACATGGTCGACACAGAGAGTTCTAGGGCAGCCTGATTACCCAGTAGAGCCCTCTCTCAATACGTAAGTAAGTAAGTAAGTAAGTAAGTAAGTAAGTAAGTAAGTAAGTATTGCTGAAAGAAGAAGAAAGAAGAAAAAGAAGAAGTCCATTTCTATACAGTAGTAGTAGTAGTGGGAGGAGGAGGAGGAGGAGGAAGAGGAGGAGGAGGGGTATAAGAAGTAGAAGTGTTGGTGGCACAGAGACCGACAAGTCCCAAATTGAGAAGACATCTTGAAGACACAATGGAATGGACTTGCTGATGAGTTGTATGCAGAGAAATTCCGAATCCAGGGATGGGTCAGAAACAATTTGAGGGCATTGGCTTGAGGGCTCATTTGCCAAAAGGGACGTTAGTTATTGTAGGGAAGGCTGAGAGAGGTGATGGAGTGATGGGTTTAGCAAGGGCTAGTGAAGGCTTTCTTCTGTGTGTGTAAAACTTGGGATGTAAGTTAGACATTAGAGCAGGCATTTCCAAGACCTCATTCTATCTTTGATCCTGGTGGGGTAGAGGGTATTCGGGATAGAATGTTAAGTTTGGAGGCTCTTGGTATTCAAAGAAATCTGTATGCGTATTGTGGGAAGTGTCATAAGGCATCAGGGGACTACACAGTTGATTAGGACACCTCAGCCAAGAAGACAGCAGAATAAGAAAGGTAAAACACTGGACAAGAAGAGGAGAGACCTGTTATACAATGATACAAGCTAAGGAGGGGCGAGCATGGGCCAAGGTGTCAATGCTGACCAATATAAGCAAAACAGAGACGTGACCGGAGCTGTCCCAGGCGGGTTATGGTCTTTGTGACAGAAAGAGTATAACAGAGATATATCAAGCAGACTGCAATGTACAGGTTTGGCTATCTTGTTGATTTTCTCAAAGAACCAGCTCTTGGTTTCCCTGATGCTTTGTATTGTTCTCTTTGTTTCTAATTGATTGATTTCGGCTCTGAGTTTGACCATTTCCTGCAGTCTACTCCCCTTAGGTATGTTTGCTGCTTCTTCTTCTTCTTCTTCTTCTTCTTCTTCTTCTTCTTCTTCTTCTTCTTCTTCTTCTTCTTCTTCTTCCTTTTATTCTAGAGCCTTCCGGTGTGCTTTTAAGTTGTTAGTATGAGAAATTTCCAATTTCTTTATGAAGGCCCTCAGTGCTATAAACTTTCCTCTTAGCACTGCTTTCATTGTGTTCCATAAGTTTGAGTCTGTTGTGCCCTCATTTTCATTGAATTCCAGAAAGTCTTTTAATTTCTTTATGTCTTCCCTGACCTAGAAATTGTAGAGTAGACAGTTGTTCAGTTTCCATGAGTGTGTAGACTTTCTGTTGTTTCTGTTGTTGTTGAAGTCCAGATTTAAGCCATGGTGATCTGATAAGATGCATGGGATTATTTCAATCTTCTTGTATCTGTTGAGGCTTTCTTTGTGACCAATTATATGATCAATTTTGGACAAGGTTCTATAAGGTGCTTAGAAGAAGGTATATTCTTTTGTGTTTGGGTGAAATGTTCTATAGATATCTGTTAGGTCTATTTGGTTCATAACCTGGGTTAGTTTCATTATTTCTCTATTTAGTATATGTCTAGATGCTCTGTCCATGGTTAGGTGGTGGTGAGAATGGAATGTTGAAGTTTCCCACTATTAATGTGTGGGGTTCCATGTGTGACTTAAGCTTTAGTAATGTTTCTTTTTACGAATGTGGATGCCCTTGCATTTGAGGCATAGATGTTCAGAATTGAGGTGCCATCTTGGTGGAGTTTTCCTTTGATGAGTATGAAGTGTCCTTTCCTGTCTATTTTGATTATTCAGTTGAAAGTCTGTTTTATTAGATATTAAAATGGCTATTCCATCTTGATTCTTCAGTCTGCTTCCTTGGAAAACATTTTTCCATCCCTTTATACCGAGACAATGACTGTCTTGGTTATTGAGATGTGCTTCTTGTATACAGCAGAATGATGATTATGTTTACATATCCATTTTCCTAGTCTGTGTCTTTTTACTGGGGAATTGAGCCTATTGATGTTGAGAGATATTAATAATCTATGATTGTTACTCCCTGTTATTTTGATGTTGGTGGTAGGTGTGTGTGTGTTTCTCTTCCATTGGTTTTAATGGTATGAAATTATTTATTTCTTCTATTTTCTTGAATGTAGTTACCCTCCTTGTATTGGAATTTTCCTTCTAGTATCCCTGTAGGGCTGGATCCATGGAAAGGTATTGTTTAAATTTGGTTTTGTCAGAATATCTTGGTTTTGCCATCTATGGTGATTGAAAGTTTTGCTGGGTATAGTAGTCTGGGCTGACATCTGTGGTTTCTTAGGGTATGCAATACATCTGCTCAGGCCCTTCTGTCTTTTAGAGTCTCGGATGAGAAATCGGGTGTAATTATGAATGTCCGTCTTTGTGTGTTACTTGACCTTTTCCCCTTGCTGCTTTTACAATTCTTTCTTTGTTCTGCATATGTCTATGTTTTGATTATTATGTAGTGATGAGGATTTTCTTTTCTGGCCCAATCTATTTGGTGTTCTATAAGCTTCTTGTACCTTTAGGTTATCTTTCTTTAGGTTAGGGAACTTTTTTTTCTATGATTTTGTTGAAGATATTTTCTGGGCCTGTGAACTGGGAATCTTCTCTTTCTTCTATTCCTGTTATGCTTAGGTTTGGTCTTTTCAACATGTCCCAAATTTCCTGGTTATTTTGTGTCATCTGCTTTTTAGATTTTGCATTTTCCTTGACTACTATATTGATTTCTTCTATCGTATCTTCTACACTTGAGATTCTGTCTTCCATTGCCTGTATTCTGTTGGTGATGCTTGTGTCTGCAGTTCCTGTTCTCTTTCCTAGGTTTTCCACCTCCCAGATTGCCTCAGGTTGAATTTTCTTTATTGTTCCTACTTCCCTTATCAGGTCTTGGACAGTTTTACTCATATCATTTGCCTGTTTGGTTGTATTTTTCTGTATTTCTTTGTATTTATTTGCTTCTTCTTTTAATGCCTCTACCTGTTTGAATGCATTTTCCTATATTTCCTTAAGGGATTTATTCATATCCTCTTTAAAGGTCTCTATCATCTTTATAAGATTGGATTCTTGTGCTTCAGTGTTATTAGGATATCCAGGGTTTGTTGTAGCAGATAGTTGGGCTCTGGTGGTGCCATATTGCCCTGGGTCTTGTTGATTGTGTTCTTACACTGGTTCTTAGGCATCTGGTTTCCTTGGTGTTGGCTGGATGATACTGATGGCAGCAGTACTTCTTGAAAAGAGGGGGGAAAGCTGTGGGCTAGACAATGGACAGACCCCACTCTGCAGACTGTGTCAATTGGCAGACCCTGCAAGCTATGTCCTAGTCAGATCCCACTGGCATGGTGGGCAGATCTGACTGAGATGGGGTTGGTCCAGTGGGGTTCCAGGCTGGTTAGTTTTGAGACCCCAAAGATTTCCATGGGGCAGCAGGACAGTCTTGGGGTCCCAAAAGCCTCATCTAGACTGAACAACAGGGTGTCCAGAGCTAGACAACAGGGTGTTGAACTTGTTTACTCATCAGTGTTAATTATACATGAAGCACAGGCATATGACATTTACGCTATTGAATACCATAAATCCATAAAATTTATGATCATGGCTCTGTTCTTTTAAATATATTTAGTCATGTTGCTGTGATGTAAATGTTTTATGGCACTCACACACACTAAACTCTGTATACATACAATATATATACATATATATATTATATATATGATATATACATATATATATATATATATATATATATACACACACACACATACATACATACACCATAATATATATGTTTTTTTAAGACAATGTTTCTCTCTATATACCTGGCTGTCCTGGGACTTGCTCTGTAGACCAAGCTGGCCTTGAACTCAGAGATTCACCTGCCTGTACCTCCAACTACTCAGCAATTCTGTTGTATCTTATGTGTCCTAAAATTTGAGACAATAGTTTTATTAAGTGTCTACCTCTAGACATAATTATAGATGTTGAATTCCAGTTGCTAAAGGAATTATTAGGATAGCCAAGGAAGGTTAAGTACCTCAATCTTCATGATTCTTAATCTGAATAATGGATCTCAAAGTGTCTTAAAGTTTTATTTGCTGTGAAGAGACACCATGACCAAGGCAACTCTTAGAAAACATTTAATTAGGGCTGGCTTACAGTTTCAGAGATTCAGTCTGTTTTCATCATGACGGGAAGAATGGCAGCACCCAGGCAGACATGGTACTGGAGGAGCCCAGAGTTCTACATCATGATCTAAAAGCAGTCAGGGGGAGACTCTCCTTTGTAGGCATCCAGAAGGGGCTCTCTGCCGCCATGGGTGGAGCTTGCACATAGGACCTCAAAAGCCATAGTAACACATAGCTATACCTCCTCCAATTAGGCCACACCTCCTAATAGTACCACTTCCCATTTGGCAAGAATATTCAAACCGCCACACAAAATAAATTCAAGACAGCAAAGTATCAACAAATGGGTAGAAGGTTGCATATCCCTGTTGGTCCATGATTTCATGTTACTTAGAAATGGTGAACATTTTAGGAAACAGGGCTCATTAGAAAGTATTTAAGTGACTGGATGTTTAAACTCTTGAGAAATTATGGGGCCAAGCTTCTTCCTCATTGTTGTCTGGTTTATGAAGTGGACCGCTTGCTGGATCATGCACTCCTGCCATGACATCCCACCTTAACTAACAGAGACCCCTGCCATGAGGACACTCAATCATGAACCAAACCTTCAAATCTATGAATGCAAAAAAAAAAAAAAAACCAAAAACCCACATCTTGTAAATTAATATCAGGCATATTATTATAGAGATTCATATATTAAATTCACTAGTGATTATCTCTGAGTTATGTATAATGTACCTGTGCCACAGTAAGTAGAGAAATACAAGCATTTTCCCTTGGAGTCATTTAACAAAGAGAGTCCAGACTTGAGTCCTCTATTCCTTGCTCCCAGTGTCGTCTTTGCTCTGTCTGTCTGTTATAGGAGTGTGAATTTTACCTTCTCTGTTTCTGCCCTTAAGAAAAAGCTTTGCTTTCTATTGAACAGCATGAGGGATTAAGTCACTATTTCCAGTTGATCCCAACTGACCCATATGACAGACAGTATTACAACCATCATTGTTTATCCATCAGTATCCAAATGCTGTGCTCAATACTTACAGTGGAATTTCATTTTAGAAAGCTGATTTTAGCCTGTGCCTTTGCTGCTTTTAGCAAATGATACAAATTCATTGTTCTGGGTCAGAGATATGGAAGAGCATTTAATTTAAGATCACAGCTATGGTTATCTTAGGTTGTAAAAGTTGATTACAAAGTAAATCCGAGGCAACTAAGGTTGACTGTTACATTGTTCTCTCAAAAGCAGGTTGACTGAATAGGCTGAGTCCACAGTAGTATAGCAATCTTCTGTCTAAAGTCACCTCAAGATGTATTATTGCCTCTGACTCTGAGGTCCAGCAAAAGTTCCAGTCTCTTAGAATATAAGAGATTTTTTATCATAACACGTTGTCATGTAGAGAACTGAATAGCACAGGCCTCATTTAGCACACATCTTTAGTGGCTGAGGTAAGAATGTGCCACAATGTCACTGACCCACACCCTCTCATGCCTGCTTAGGTGACAAGAGACTCTATCTGTCTGTAGCCTGCTTACGTGACAAAAGTTCCTCAGGTTCTGCCTGCTTGAAACCAGGTTCGCAGAATGTAGTGAACACTAGTGCTGATAAAGCTGTGTATCTACAGGGATGTGAAGGTATGCTCTCCTGGGACTGAGAGGAACTTTTGTAGCAACTATGAAAAATTGATTTAACTAGTAACTCAACTCCTAAACTGGAGGTTTGAGTCTTTGCTAATAATCCACACCTGTCCTTGGCTTTCCTTTAAGATTATATGCAAACAAGGAGACATTTCTAGCTGGGAACTGAACTTCTGGATGCTGTATTTTACTCTGAATTCTGCAGCTGAGTGCAGTGGATAAACAGGAACACAGAGAAAATGGTATCAATAACTGGTGATGATGAGTCTGGTTGCCAATTTCCAATAGTCCCCAAAGCCCTACAAATAACACCTATAATATAAAGCCAGAGGCATAAGGAGAAGGTTTATTACTGCGGTCATTGGTATAGATCCAAGGGGGTATCACAAAGTTACTAGTACAGAGACAGAAGAAGAGATTTTAGTTACAGTTTCCTGATGTCAATGGAGTCTTAAGTACAGCAGTGTGGACACTTGGTACCTTACTGCAACACAGTCCTCTGTGCAGTATTCATGGTGATCAGGCATTCAGACACAGGCTGCTTCTGAATTGGTATCAATTAGTGAATAGTGCATCTTTTTGTAACAGCGTATCAGTCAATTATTCCCAAATACAACTTTTAACAAATAAGACCCAGACTGAAAAACATTTTACAAAACACATTTTTTATGCTTTAATTATTTCACAGATTTATCTATCATTAAAATGATATATATTTCAGTGGGGAACTATTTATAGCTACTGATCACTGGGGAACTATTTGATTTAATACCTACTAAGCACTTGTGATTTGGGAATGCATTAAATAATACAATTTCTTTACTTACTAGAGATTCTGCTCCCGACCACGGACCACGCACACTCAGCGTGGAGCACACTGCATCCTATCATGCTTAAAATAGAGCACTGAGTCATTTTCACATTAGAAATACACAGCCACTGTTCTGAGTCCCCCCAAATACCTATCACTCCTAATCTTTTTCATTAATTTTAGATCTCCCCCAAGAAACTGGAACTGAAGAAGCAACATTTGGGCTGCTGAGAACGATGTTGAGCCCACTGGGTTTGGTCACAGTGATGCTGAGGGACAGACCCCGGGCACCTGATCTTCAGACTGTGGAAGAGTGTAGGAGATGGCTCTGTGTTAGATGGGGATAAAGTTCAAACTCCCTTTAATTTATATGAAGCAAAACTAAATAGGACAGCACTAGTCATCATGTCCTCTCCCTAAATCCCCTTTAACACATCCAGACTTAAAAGTACATAAAATTTAAGACTCTTAAGATTACCAAGAAGGAAAAATCTCAAAACAAAACACAAAAATCTTCTGTGCTTCTATAATCCATAGACTGAACTCTGTGAAAGTCAGACGTACATTCTGGCTTGGTTTGTACATGACGTCCATTCATGACGTTATTTTTAGTAATATATCTATTCAGAACTTATCGCCTTTTTTTCTATATAACTATACAAAGGGAGCTTAAATACAGTGTGTAAGTTCCTCTCCAAGCCTGTCCTTACCATTAGCGACTTGCTCAGGGAGGCTTGCTGTCACATAATTAAGCATAATTCTAAACAAGCAAATTCTTCAGCAGTTGATCCTATTTGCACATTTAGGGTTCTTATTTGGCTGCATACTCTGTGGGCGATTTTTCTATTTCTGTTGAACTAATTTAATAATGCCACTGCTTGAAATAGCCCTGGATGTGGAAAAATGTCAATGATTTTCAAAAATGTCACTTCCCCTATGTAGAAGGAATGACATTTTGTTTTTTCTTGAAAATATATAAAGATTTTGTATTGAAATATTCCATATAAATACAACTAGAAATCTGGCCATTTCCCCATAGGTTGAGATGATTGATCTTGATCTTCAAATGGGCAGATGTCTTTACCTGAAACAGAATAGGAATGTTTGGGGTCCTGAAGACTTTTGAAGGCTTGCTCTGACTTCCATGTCCAGTGATAAATAAACCCTTACTAGAAGAAAAGTTTTGTCTTTAGAACTTCTTTGCTCTTAAAATATAAAAGTTTAGGTTCATTGAAGGACATTAAAGTTTCTAATTCCCCCCAAAAAGACCATGTTTTGAACTCCAAACAAGAAAATATGTTGCTATATCCCAGAGAATGATCAGTAAAGAACTTAACATTTATCCTTGTGCAAAGACATTTGAGATCCAAAGAGGTGATCGCTCAGGTCAGACGCAAACCTTGCCAAACCAGCTCCCAAACACACAAGTCTCGGAAGTAACTTGTAATCCAAACAGGAAATCAAATCAAGTCAAACTCTTGCCACCGAGCATATCTCCATTATAATCACATAAAGCATGAACCTTTCAGTGAGTTACACAGACTCTAAGATAAACTTACATTTTTACCGACATTTTCAGACCCTTCAACCTAACATACCAGAAGGAAGGGTGGACTGCCGCCACACGCGCACCTGCTGAGGGAGGATGAAGAGGGAGACACAAAATGTAGCCATTCTCATCCTGGCATTCAGAGATAGCGCAGTTATCGAATCAATGCAGTATCTCCTTTGGTCTTTTTCACTAACCTGTGCTAAGCATCATTCCGTGGGCTCCATTGTATGAAAGTTCACATAAGGAAAATATGTTAGCGGGCTCCAGCAAGTAGTGAAGCTTGGGGTAGGGTTAAAGTCTTTCAAAGCAGTTTCCATCACGATTTTGTCCTAAGAAAGACAAGACGCCTGTTTCTGCACCCGGTTAGGAACTTTGCAAAGTGTTTCATTACACACACACACACACACACACACACACACACACACACACGCACGCACGCACCATGTCCTAGCATCCTTCTTCTCCATATGATTGGACGTTTTAAATTTTATATTAAAACCTGGAAAGATAGTTCAGCAGGTAAGAAAGAACACTGGCTGCTCTTCCAGAGGTTTGAGTCCCAGCACACATGTGACAGCTCACACCAGGAGATCCGCTATCCTCTTCTGGTCTCCTTGGGCATCAAGGACATGCTTCATGCATAGACTTACATGCAGTCAAAACTGCTCATATACAAAGCAATCGGGCAAGCAAACAAATGAGCAAATATGGGATAAATAAATATTAAGTTTATATGGAAAGGCCCCTGAAGCCCAGCTACATGGAAGGCCAGGGTGAAAGGGATTATTGAGCCTCATCCAAGAGATCAAGGCCTAGGTGACACTGAAAGACACTTTCTAATGGGTGACAGGAGAAAAAGAGAGAGGAAGAGTCAGAGAGAGAGCTAAGAGACTGAGCAAATACCTCTCTGTGTTGATAAATATGATCAAGTAAAACGGGAAGCATTTTCCACCAAGGAGCTACAATCAGGACTAACAGAAAGATTATTAAGAGATAAAAGATAAACACCAGCCTCGAGGTGCTGGATCAAATGTAACAGAACCAACCCTAGCCCGGAAAACATTCTTTCTACCACATATGGGATACGTGTTGAGTGTTCTCACTTATTATTGAAAGGACAGGATTACCCCAGCAGGCATGAAGATTTGGGGAACATCCAGACATGTGGGCTCAAAAGAAAGACATTCAGTTGATAAAATTTGACAAAAGTTTGACATGGACCCTTCTGTCCATCAGAAGCTTCATAATATGTACTTGTGATTCTTCGGGGATTTTTTTTTTGACAAAAGTATTTTCTTCTAATAAACTAAATTAAGATTAACTCAGGAAGTCTCACAGACAATTCAGAATAACACATTTTAATATAGAAGATAGGACTATAAATGTGATGTTCTTTACAGTATCCAATTTGTGGGGAAAGTGTGGCATAACAGGATTACAGCATAAACCATGGGGCCAGCCTGCTCCTGTCCCAAACAGCATAATGCCATGATCCCAATGACAGGCTAAATTTGGCTCCCAATTTAACAAGAAACCAGGAAGATGAGCTAGCCAGCCAGGAGCTCACCTCTCACCAGGACAAGAAGCCCATGGGAAGGTAGGAACTGAGGAGGTATGCCTTCTTCTTATGCCACCAGAGAACAGCATAGTATGTATGGCAAAGCATGGGACAGTGGGGTGTTCAAAATCCCATCCAGACAAAGGGCAAAAGGAACGGGTAGATCAAAAGACAAAGGCGGTTTCTGCAAGGTGTTTTATAATTTCCTTCAGAAAGTGAGGGTTGGTCCTCCTGTCTGTCTACTGCTCCAGCCTTATCCACAGTTCAACTCACCTTATTTTTTTTTTTTGAGCCCAATAATTATATTGGCCACATATATCCTAAGTTTCTATGTCACCAGCCAATGGGAAAGAGATTAAGGTAACTGAATGAATTTAGGATCCCTCTCTGATATAGCCAAGAAGGTCTAAGCACCTTGACTTCAAACGATATCAGTTAGGTGTTTATCAGAACTTAAGTTCCATTTCTATAACAGGACTGAACTAAGGAGATCAAAATGGCTGCTGGGTGACCATGGAGTCTATGTAGAGGGTTCCTAGCATTTCCATTTCACCAGATTTCAATCAGGATAATCTTTATCCAAAGAAAACAGAAAACTGATTTCATATATACATACATATATACATATGATTATATATATGCATATATATCACTTATTCTCTGTTCTTAGCCTTTGCTATAGGTAATATTATATCTTATGTATAGGTATTATATTATAATATTATATATATATATATATATATATATATATATATATATATATATATATTTCCAAAATCTAGGAACTCACAGAAGACAAGTGATCAAAAAAAGTAACAAAATTGCAACTATATTTCCCTTTCAGTTACATGATATTTATGTTGGACTAACGTGTTTCAGTCCCCAACTTAAAAATATGTAGCATGCTTCCTATAATAGAATCTGGAATGATTAGGGTAATTACACACAATATTGGTATTTCAGGCAAAACAGAGGTTTTATTCAGTATTGTGATGTTGTCTGTTTATTTCAAAACACCACAAACTTAAGCCATGTAGCTTTGAAAACAAAGCCCTGCCTGGCCGTGCTCATTTATACATGATTAAATGTTACAGTATTAACAGGCAACTATAATGAAGTGGGGAAGATTGAAATTTTCCTATCATGTTACTTTCCACTTTCGGAGCTTCAGTGGGAGATTTATTTAGTGTTTTAAAGGTTTGAAAATATTCTATTAGCCTCATTATAAGTGACTAAAATGTGAACATTGATGGAGATATTCCAACAGAGAAACAGTCTTTCCAATCACCTAAGTTTTGTTTTAAATACTATTTACAATGTATTTATGTGCATTCTGCAGTGTTAACCATGTATGAGAAATTATAGCTTAACGGGTGGGCTGATCTCACCAGATCACTGCTGATGGTCCAATAACACATCCAAGGTGATCAGCTTGGTGGAACGTGATTTAGTAACCACTCACCACCTGGCTTTTTTAGGAACTTGGTCAGCTGCCACCCTCTGCATAAGGTCTATAATAGGGTTAGGTGCTGGGTTGGGGACCTAGGCTTAGGACCAGACGGCATTTACGCAGTCCTGTGGCTGCCCAAGGATAGCACCGAATATTTTCTCCAAGCGGGAGAGTAGAAATGTGCAATTATGGGGCTTTACTAGAATACTGTGTCCCTGTTCTTTAAAAGTTGTATTTATTTTTATTTTATAAGTACTTGCCTCCTGTGTTTTTCGTGCATGTGTTTGTGTATTATGTGTGTGCAGTGCCCGAGGAGGCCAGAAGATGGCATCAGATCCAGAGTAACTGGAGTTATACAAGGTTGTAAGAGACCACGTAGGCGCTGGGAATTGAACTCATGCACTACAAGGGCAGTGAGCGCTGTTAACTGCTGAGCCATCCTTCAGCCCCCTTCTAACATATTCTTAAACTATACATGAGCATCTCAGTTTTTGAAGAACTAAACTGGCTTGCATAGGTAGCTCAGCAGTTCCTAGTTCCCAGAATCCTTGTGCCATTTATCCCAGCCATTAATCATAGGGTGCTCTACATTTCATACCTCGAGCTAAGTTAGAACATCAGCTCTAAGGGGGGCTGAAAGAAGAAAGCAAGCACAGTGAAGGGAAAAACGAGACAATAGGGTTAAGATCTGACCACTTGTAAAATATCAGTTTCCACTTTAAAAATGAATTAAGCATCAAGCTTTTTACCATGAAGGGACCTAGTCTGAAGGAAAGATTTTTCATTCATTCCACAGGACAAGAATTCATGTGATGAGAAGGGACATCTTTCCTATGTTGAGCGGATGACCAACATCATTCTGGCACAGAAAGTCTCTGGCTGGCTGTGTAAACAGCAAGGCACTGTAAAAATGTAGTGATTTACTGAGGCTTAGCCGTGCTTAACAGTCTGCAGAAAGCTTTAATCTTTTGCATCAGTTTGGAATTAATAAACTGGGCCAAGTTCCCTTTCCACATATGCAAAGAGAGAGATACAACCTTCTCCTCGGGTTTTGCTAATGCCACAGCCACAGTCATTAGCAAGGGGGATTCTGAGCAGTGACTGCTGGATTGGCTGGAGGCTTGTATTAACTGGGAAGCTTGTGAATGGATTGTTTGGTTTTATTCTCTAATCCTTGAACCACTTCATTCATGAATATGCTGTTAATTCCAGAAAACCAAGTTTTACTCTTAAGAGCTGAGGTATCACAGAGATCAGAAGGGCTGTGTCTGGCAGCCTTTGTCTCTCTCTCCAACACAGATTATGAAAGCTGATATATACCCCTGTGGTTGAGGGCTTAGAAAAATGGCACACCTCCAGGCACTTTTCTTCCTGGTTCAACTGCTTATGCGTTGGTGTCTATGTGTTGGAAAACCATTCATTGTCATGGAAAGTCTTTTTCTACAATGTCGTATTTACAACCAGCATGTTGTTTACAATTTAGAAAATCCCTTGGAATCATTTCACACATTTCAAAGGGAAAAAAAAAAAACCTCATGCCATTTTTTTTTCAAAATTTCCAAGAAAAAAAAATAATAAAGGAGATGGGGGTCGAGGAGAACAAGAAAGAATCTAGGGCTACAAATAATTACCTAGGAGTCAGTATACAAAGAAACGGAAGGGGTGAGATACAAACACTAAGTCAAAAATTGATTCTGGGATGGGTATAATGAATTAACAAGAGCAAGAAGAGCAGCTAAGCCAAACAGCCTCCTCACACAGGAGAATCTTGCCAATGAATTCTGTAAGAGCCTCTACAGCAAGAATGAAGACTTGTGCCCACCAGGAATTAGATAGAGGAAATCACTTGTTTATCGATGTTAAAAGAAAGAGGGAAAAAAAGAAACAAAGAATGAATGAAAGAAACAAAGAAACAAATTAGAGAGAGAGAGAGAGAGAGAGAGAGAAATGAAAGAAAGAAAGAATTAAAGGACAAAAGAAAGAAAGAAAGAAAGAAAGAAAGAAAGAAAGAAAGAAAGAAAGAAAGAAAGAAAGAAAGAAAGAAAGAAAGAAAACAGCATGTTTCATGCACACGGACCCTCATCCCAGTGCCAATTGTGTTTAAACTGCTCCTCCTAAATCAATACCATGCCTGCCTGGACTCTGCAGATCAAACAAACCTATTGGGAGATAACGGTGACCTGATCTATCTGTAGTCAACTCAGAGGTATTTGGGAAAGTGGACTTAGTGTCCTATAGAATAACTTTCCCTACTATCTCAGGTTCCAAGGATCCCAGACTAGACAATTCCCATTTAAAAGGGGACCTGGAGCCAAGACCTGTGCTCCGGCGTCCGATTTTTCTAACACGAGAGTCCTCTCTCCTTTTCTGCTCTTTCCTTAAAACCAAATACAGACTGCTCTCGGACGTTTAGGCGCTGTTGCGTTCCTGTCGCGAGCACTTCGCTCTGAGCACTTCGCTCTGAAGCATCCCAGTTGCGTTTACAACCAATGAGGTTATTTATGACTTCCCTTGCTCTGTTTCCTCTTTTATTTTTTGCAGTATTTGGCAACAGACAACTGGCAAACCATTCTCCCTTCAGCATACATCTCCCCTCCCTTGATTAGCACATTTTTGCCAATAAAACAAGCAGAAATTAGTGTTAATATTCGGCGTGTTTCTGCTCCATCAGCAAAAGATTGTGAAGCCGGGAATGTTGCACAAACAGCGCTCAATAGCACAGGATGCAACGGACTAACTTAGGGCAGATATAGCTTTAGAATAATGTTTTGAAAAGCAGCCCCTGTAAATATAAGGTGGTGTGGCACCATATGGAGACTGGCTTTCTGACATATGGCTTTAATTAACAAGTTTAAAACTGTTAGGATCAGTTTTTCTTTCACTGAAGGCAAAAACCACAGGATTCAGCAGAGAAATATGCTCATCGTTGATACAAAGGCCCACAGAATGCGGGGCCTCCTGGGCTAGAATCTTTTTGTTGCAGTAAGCACAAGTTACCAATAGTGAGACATGTCCTAACATGACAAGGACTCAGAAAGCTGCCAGTGCTTAAAGTTTCGCTTCAAGGAGCACCTACGTGGGCCCACATCGCACTCACTAGAAAAGGGCACTGCCTTTTTGAAAATGGTTTTTGAATTATGATTATTGCCTTCTCAACATAAATTGTTGTTCCCAGGTTGGCATAAAAGATGTTCGAAAAGACAAACTTGAGTGACAGATGGTAAGGTCTCCGGGCTCCGTGTCTTCTGATGTTTCCTACTTGAACCTTTGCAGGGTGAACTGAACAGGAAGCACTCAAAGATACAGGATCTGTATCGCACAAACAGTGTTGCATTTCTTCAAAACCGTCTTTGAAGTGTGGCACTTGTGGACCACCTGTAGCTTTGAAATTTAAAGTCCCATAAAGGCTTTCCCCGATACTGACCAGGAGAGCACATAGCCACAATATGCTTCTGGACAAAAAAGAAGACAGATAGCAAGGTGGAACGAAGACAATTTTCAGATGTGTATTCTTTTTTATTGCTCTTTCATTTCAACAAACAGAGCTCTCTAAAGTAGCAAAGGCAAGCCTCTCTGCACCCAGACACCCATGGGGCTCTTTTCCATTACTGGAGGCATGTTTGTTTAGAGTTCAGCATCTAAACTATAATTATTCCAGGTCAGAAATATCCCTTCACTGTATTATTGGGCCCGCCCTGCTAATCTTATTTCATGTTTCCTCTCTGTATATTGCTGCGGAAAGATGGCTATACATTCATTCTATCATATATGGAATATAGTATAGAATGTTTCTGTCTTAGGAATTTGGCAATATAGTTTTCACCCAAAAATTGATCTTAGTGGCATGTCCAATGCATATGTGATCAGAAAGGTAAAGTCCTTCCAAGGGATGCTTTCTCCTTCCTGGTGAAAACGGTATTGCAATACACAGGAAGATGGCAAATTGCACCCTGTACAGCTGCATAGCCACAGCGCAGCCACAGGGAAGTTCTGGAGATAACAGGTCTTCTCCCCACTATAGAGGTGGAAAAGCAAAAGCAAAATAAATAAATAAAAGTCTCAAAGGTCACAGTGATTGAACCATAAACAAGTAAATAACAGCCACTAAGCAGCCAAAGGGAGAACTCTAAACTTTGGCCAAGATCAGATCCTGCCTCTTGTCCGTGCCATGGGCCATGTTCCTTCCTGAATGTGGGCCTCTCCAACCACCGTACTTGCCGCATGGCCTTCATCTGAAGTAGGAGGGGCATCCATGCAAGAGCGGAGGACATTGGTCCCCGGACCATCGGGAATGTTTGATTGTCACTGGGCTGTAACGGATGCAGCAACAAAAGGAGATCTTGGAGCGTTGTAGAGGCTGTATGGTCTCGTGCTCCCACGAAATCTTTGGGTCTCCATTCACCAAGTCCTGAGCTATATTTAAAAGGTATGTTTTCACAGGATCGGGTCTCCTGCTGTCGCGTGCAGCTTGGCCTTTCCGCAACTGTTTAAGCCAATCCTGCTACAACATGGACACTCTCAATTCAGGTCAGCTAGCAACTCTACATGAGCCTGACCAAATCAACAGTGTTCTTCCCTAAGTGCCCCAAGATGGATGAAGCCTTCTATGGATTGGTAATGATTGTTATTCTTTCTAAGCATTTGATTTGTCCTCAAGTATCTCTCTTTCTCTTTTTTTTAACCTAACTGGCCAAATTTCATTTAATTGGTCATTTTAAAAGATTCAGAGAGAAGCACGGAGCAGAGAGTTATCGCTGAGACCATCTGGTTCCTTTTGGCCATGGAATTAGCGAGCACGTAGAGCTCATAAAGGTTCCTGATCTGCAAAAAGTCATCCAAACACAGAAGCCAGGTTTCCTGTCTCCACCCACGATTCCAAGGCTTTGGAATCAAACTGCAGTGTCTTAAAAGTTATCGACCAGAATGAAGCAAACACAAGCTTGGGGCATCTCAACCCGTGGTCCTCTCTTCTTCCACATTTTATTTGCTACCTGACCTTTCACATACTATTTAATATTCATCTTTTCTTCTCCCCGGGGTGGGAGGGGCATGTGGGTGTCAGTGTCTAGTACATGCTTAATAGCCAATTCCTGGATGTGAGAGTGAACAAGGAGAGAATTCGCTAACTGCTCTGTTATAAATTTTGTGCTATTGAAGAAGAGGTGCAAGGATTATAAGAGCCAGAAGAACAGGGAGTTTGCTGTGAGATTGCATCTCCCAGTATCATCAGAAATTCATGAATTCCACCAGTGTGACTGACTTCTTGAGCTGAACAGGATAACAACAATGGACAGGCCAAAGTAGTTGGAGGGAAGTTCAGGGGCCTCAAGCCTGCACAAAGAACCACAGGCAACTAAGGAAGCTGAAATTAGGAGAAATAGTCTTCTCCAGAGACGAGACAGCCAAGCGCTTATCCAATACCAGATGGCTATCTTTGAAAATATATACATATATGTAACATTATACAGGATGAGCAGGTTGTACTTGTGTGTATGTGTGTGTGCACATATTTGTACGTAACAACAATTATTGAAAACATAAGCCTTGAATTTGGAAGAGAAAAGAAGAACGGTATGTGGCGGGGTTTAGAGAGTAGAAAGAGGAGTGGAAAACTGATATCATTATTTCAAAAAATAAAAATAATAATTTAAAAATGTGCCATTAACCTGACTGAACAATAACTAGGGAGGAGT
Source organism: Uromys caudimaculatus (assembly GCA_028551405.1). Classification (NCBI taxonomy): domain Eukaryota; kingdom Metazoa; phylum Chordata; class Mammalia; order Rodentia; family Muridae; genus Uromys; species Uromys caudimaculatus. The sequence goes on from CM052709.1 coordinate 2,715,792, forward strand.
AGATGTACCTACCTACTGAGGGTCATAACCTGGTTTAAAGAGGACTCTAGCACACTCAGGAGACCAGCCTTCCTATCTGCCTTGGACTCTGTTAAATTCCCCAAGAGTGCTTTACTTTCCCTGTGTTTCTGATACAGTGTCTTACACTTTAGCTTACAATTCATGCTGTAGCCAAGTCTGATCTTCTACTTTGTAATTCTTCTGCCTCTGGCTCCAACTTTTGGGATTATAAATGTGAGCTACCTTGAACCTGGCCTCAAGTGCTGTACTTTAGAGGTCCATGTCCTAAAACTTGGGCTACCAAGGAGGTACATACAGGAGGTGGTGGGCTTTTAAAAGATGAAACCTAATAAAATGTCTTTAGGTCATTAAGAAGTATCAATGAATAGAACTCTGGTGGACTAGCCTCGTGCCTTATCCTTTAAAAAATGTATTATTATTTATTTTATGTGCATAGGTTTTTCCTATATTTATTCCTAAGCATCATGTGCTGCTATGGTTCTCTCAGAGGCAAGATTAAGGCATCAGATCCCATGGAACTCGAGTTGTGAACAGTTGTGAGACACCAAGTTGGTGCTGGGAATTGAATATGGCTCCACTGGAAGCGCAGCCAGCAGTCTTAACCACTGAGCCATCCGTCCAGCCCCTCTTGCCTTGTTCTTCTGGCTTCCAGATGGTAAAAGCAGTGGTTTTTCTTACAATACATCCCTGTTGTGCTGTGCTACTTCACCACAGACATAAAACAAAGAAGCCAGTCAACCATAGACTAGAAACTCCAAAACCACAAGCCAGTATGAAACTTTAGTCTTTCAAAATGAATTTCTTCAGTTGTTTTATTATAGTAAAAAAGTAATTTAGAACAGGGTATCCCACATATTAACTGTTCAAACAGATCTGTGGAGCTAGTCACAAACACCCATTTTCTGAACATTGCTAGGACCCAGCTTTCCCCACCCCCTCTCAACCCGCCAAGCTTAGGCCAGTCATTTGGATGAGGAGGATTCATTTACTTGGTTTGCCTCTCTCTGATTGATGAACACTGCCAAATTTTGTTACAACTTAAACTTGAGTTGGAAGAAAGCATAAAGGATTTGTCAGGTAAGAATTTAACTGCATATTAAAAAATAAGAAACCTGAACGATCGTAATGAGACTGGGGTTTGGGAACACCTTGAGAACAGTGTGACTCTTTTTATTTATTTTTTTAACAACTAGATGACGTCATCCAGTCTCAGGACATATTGTTTGGCAAGCAAGATCACAACCTTTTACTCAGTGTGTCCTTCACCCAGAAGCTGCTCATAGACAGTCTGTAAGCTCTAACCAAGGACTCAGGAGTTTGGAGGACCAGAGTCTCTGTAGCAGGTCAGTGGAACTCATTATGATCAGAGCTTCAGGGTTTGATAATGAGAAAAGGAAATCCCGGCTCTGCTCTGACAATTATTATGTAAGGCGCACAAGCCAAAACCAAGTATGGGTTGGCTTTATTCTGCCATAGACTTTACAAAACATTTTCGTGAAAAATACTTTGGAGAAAACATGGCTCTGTGAAGAACACACTGCTTCATTGATGAACTTCAAGTCAAAATAGCCAGGGACATGTGAAGGAAGAAAGGAACTAATGTGAAGGAGAATGGAACAATAAAACTGTATGCCATCTTGTTTGCAGAAGAGAGATGCATCTTCACATGCTCAGTGGTTTTCTTTTAATTAAAAGCAAAACGGGACGTCAATTTTGATATTTTGGGTAGAGCGTCCCTGAAAAATGTCCCAAGAGCTGAGAGAAATTCTACGGACTCCACACATACATATATGCATTTCTTCATGTGTTCCTTATGAAGCAATTAAGACAGATTAGATGTTGGGGACCTTTCTCTGTATGGCATGTTGTGTAACTCACATGAAATTTCACAGGAATAGTGAAACTCAAGGAGACATTTAGCAAAAGGAATCTGAAAGCTGGTACAGACAAAACAGAAACTGTCAACGAGAAAGTCTACACATAAGGGATTTCAGAGAACATACCTTTCGGAAATTCCTACATTTGGAAATTTCATGTGGGGAAGCATGTGAGGGGAAAAATGAATTTTAATCGTGAAAAAGTCTTATGACGTACAGATCCTTCAAGGAGAGGCTTTCTGCTAGAGTGCAATCATTATCTGAGTGATCAAACCGTTTGCACACAGTGTGCTGGGCAGATGTTTGTGCTGCCTACCGTCTCCCCTACAACACACACAGGTTGCTCACAGCCTTACTGGCACCAAAGGAAATTATGAGTGGACTTGGGAACTTGGTACAATGTTTCACTGTTGCAGGGACAAAGGAAATATCATTTTGGGTGACTTAGGAGAAACGTGTATTCTTTTAGCTGAGATCCCCGACTCCGCACAACTAGAACAGCATTGAGGTAAACCACATTAAGACCATCCTTCTGTTCTGGGTCTGCAAACAGTCCCATTAGGCTGCCTGATCTGTGTCCTAAAAGAAAATCGGATTCTGATATTTTCTTTTTTCAAATGAATATTTTAGTCGAAGTCTAAAGTGTGCTAGCCTGTTACACAAAGAAGATAGAAATAAAAATGGAGGAAGACTATATTTCCACCTTCTCCACACAAAGCTGGCTTATAGTCACCTGGTGTTTCCCATTCAACATGAGACGTACTGTTTTGCGAAGTTTGTACCCCATCTCCAGTCACAACAGGCACATTGACAGGACTGATAAGGCCAGAAGCAACCCAACTAGCCTCAGAACCTCAGAACCGACTGACTCAGTGTGCTCAATGGTATTTTTAAGCAGGAAGATGAATTTATGGTTGATTTTTAGGATGTAGATTACCAGGGCACCTGAGCACACAAACAAGACCCCTAAGGTGTTCATTAGCCAGGCACAGAGACTGAATTTAATCCCAAGAATTCTGACCCCCTCCTTTCCCTCCCATGTCTAGGAAGCCTGAATACATGCACGCATGCGCACACACGTGTTTGTGTGGTGTGCGATGCTTTAAGTAAGGGGTATCTAGCACAGGAGTAAACCCTGCTGCCTCCTTGGTGAGTGTCATAGATTGTAAGGAGAGGTGGCCTAGAGGGCCTTTTATCCATGTGCTTCCTTCCATCCCCTTCCCTGCCTGATCGGGTTTTATCACTCTGGAAAGGTTTAATTAAAGAAATTTTGAACCAAAAATATGCAGTCTAGCCCTAAAAGGGCAGGTGAATTTCACCCAAAAATAAAGGAGCTTTCAAAACTCAGGTGGAGTGCTTTCTCCTGGCCTCTCTTGCTCTCTTGTGTTCCCGTGCTGTGCTCTCTCTCCCCTCCCTCCACGTCTCTCCTCATTCCTCCCTCTCCAAATCTTCCTCTCTCCCTCCTCTTCTTTTCTGTCTCTCTCCTCTTCCCAGTCTGTCTCAGGCAAACAGCTATATTAATAGTCAGCTCATAACCACATCATTTTGCTAACAGTCACAGGGCTATATTTAAATGCAAGGCACTGCTGCCACAAATTCTACAGTATCTTTATAATCTTGTGTTTAAATACTTGCATTTGTAGATCGTCTTTGATCCCAGATCGGGGATTATGACCAGAAGGAGCCTGCTGTCATCCACCCACCCTCCCCCAACCTCCTGGAGCCTCTGGGTAGATCCCATCTGACCCTTGCACCTGGGGAAAACTGCCCCAAGCCTGAGTTCCAAACTTAGCTTTTGAGCTCACAGGTGAGTTGATTTCAGAGCATGTTGCTCTTTTAAACTGGATACATAAAATACACAAGGGTTTGTGTGTGTGGGGGGGGGGGGAATAAGACCGGCTGGCCCAGGGGGTTTCCAACCACTGTCTGGTTTTTAGTGTCCACAAAGACCTCCTCCCTGCCCCCAAGCACACATCCATTCACTGGGAGCTAATTATGCAAATATATACTAACTAGGCTTAGTTTCCTCCCTAGACTTCCTTCCCACTCCCTGCATGCTAGCATGGGTGCTGACAGTGTTTTGGAAGAGTTACTAAATAGCTGGAAGGCTTTCTGAATATATCTATCCTGGTCTGTCAGAGCTAGAACAGCAACGGTCCATCTGGGCCTGGAAGACAATTTCCATGGTGTAAAACACTCTTTCAATTCTCTCCTACCATAGACAACCAGCTGGCACTACAGCGAGACAGCCAAATCCACTGTGCCTAGACCTGGCCTGCAAGCTTCCCAGTGGCCTGGGATGACCCTGAGCCCAGTCTCCAGAACAGTGAATGGAAGTGTCCCTGGAGCAAAAACAACTGATAGGGTGCCTCCGTAGTCATCTAGGCTGGAAGGGGTGACTTATTGCCGGGTATTCTAAGCAATTTAAAAACTGCTTTAAAAAATAAAAAAGTCTGTTTTTTTTTTTTTTGGTTTTTTTGTTTTTTTTTTTCTTCTTTCTTTCAACTTTCTGGCTATTAAGCCCAGGAAAGTATTTTGAGGGGGGAAAAAAGCCTGAAATTTCCCCGCAACCAAATGCCTCACTTTCCAAATGTCTATCTCAACCAGAAGCCCTATCCGGCACTTATGTGTTGTGTGACTCTGTAGACCATTATAAAATCCAAACAGCATTTGAATGTGGATGTGGAGACAATGTGGGGGAAGTTGCTTGTTGCCTTGGAGAGTCCTGGGATCCTGCAAACCCATTCTTTCTGAAAACAGTCTGCGACTGCTTCAGTCCCAGGCTGCACAGAGGCAGTCCTGTGCCACAGGTAATGCTCTAGTGGCTGACAGGACGAGCTGTCCCCTCTTGCTTCCACAAGATTGTATCACCTACCAACGTCCTAGGTATTTGGTTTGCGTACTCAGCGGTGTAGCACAATAACAAAACTACCCAGTACTGCATTCTTCAGGGCATATTCCCACTGCTCTGTGATCCACGACTGAATTCACAAGCCAGGAGGATGAGGTGACCCACTCCTTCCCCAGACATCGTGACCCATTCTGTGTCTTGTAGGTAAGATTAGGAGTGACGTCCTTCCCCAAAGCTTGCTGGGAGAGTGGCTTAGGCTCAATGCTTAGTAAGAAGCCACAAAGAAGACAGCAGTCACCTAACAGTGGGGACCATGAGGTTCCATGCATGCTCTGTCGTCATCCTTGAATCTGAGGTCATGACTGGGAAAGCAGAAAGAGCACGAAGCTGAAGCCTGCAAACTGGTAGAGCATCACATCACATCATCCATGGGTCAAGTCAGTCAAGAAGAACGAAAACAAAGAAAGGAACAACGAGAGAGTCTGTTCAGGTGAGAGTTCAAAAGAGTGAGAAAAGTTCTGTTCATGATCCAAGGAAATCGGCTGTAATATCCAAGAAGAAGAGAATTCAGAAGGACCTTAAATGGCAGATACAAAGCTTGTGCCTTCAATAACCTACACTATCAGAAACGCTCTCTCTGTCTCTCTCTCTGTCTCTCTGTCTCTCTCTTTCTCTCTCTATCTCTGTCTCTGTCTCTCTGTCTCTGTCTCTGTCTCTCTCTGTCTCTCTCCTCCAAACTCTGATTTTTATCAGGGCCACGCAGAGTTGGCATATCACAAGAGGTCAACCATAGAATGTCCTGGCAAGGCCTTAGCTCTATTGTTCTCAGTGTCTAGGAAGCCTCCGGCTGATGTTGCAGGACCAGGTGTCTAAGGAGAAAGCTAGGACTTGGTCTCCATGGCATCTGGTCGGCAAGCATCTGATAATCTTACTAGTGCTAGGAGAAAAACAAAGTGCCCAAACACTACACACTAGTTTCTTCATAAGCTTGGAAAAATTGGACATGACTTTGTCCTTTTAGTGACTAAGACAAATCCACCACCACCGACAAATAGGACAGATTCATCATGCTCAAGGAGAATCTAACTCACACATTGTCAGGGATGGTGAGAGCAACAGCTGGGTTTGCCTCTGTACCCTGGCTGTATCTCTACCCTAACAAGATGTGGTTGAGGTTGACAGTGTCCATGAATCATCCCAAGTCCCTTCTGATTTTAGTGATGAGAGCCAGGATGCAACGTTGGGATTGGTTCACTCAAGTTGTGTTGCCAAGGTCTCTATACTATGACATCCCTACTTGGTATTAGCAGTCAACTCTGCTCATTCACACACAGTCTAGAAAATTCCTCTTTTGTTCCCATTCATTCATTCATTCATTCTAACATCCCAATCGCAGCCCTCCCTCCTGTTTCCCCCCTACACACACACAATCCTTCCTCCCCTCCCCACTTCCCTTCTTTTCTGAGAGGGAAGGTATCTCCCTTTTCCCTGGCCCATCAAGTCTTTGAAGGGTTAGGCACATCCTCTCCCACTGAGGCCAGACAAGGCAGTCCAGTTAATGGAACAGATTCCACATACAGGTAACAGCTTTAGGGATAGCCCCCATTCCACTTGTTGGGGGACCCACATGAAAACCAAGATGCACATCTGCTACATATGTGTCAGGGACCTCGGTTCAGCCTGTGTATGCTCTTTGGTTGGTAGCTAGGTCTCAGAAAGCCCCCAAGGGTCCAGGTTAGTTGACTCTGTTGGTCTTCCTGTGAAGTTCCTATTCCTCTCTTAAGGGAAGTAATTTACCCGGCACAAGGCAGCTCTGATGTCCCCAAACAATACATGTCAGAGTCCATTCTGATTGGCATAGGTTGCCAGTTAACCACACCACACAACTGCTTTGATCTTCAGTATTCTGGTTCAATGCTAATTACAATTACCCTGGACTGCTATTGTACATGGTGTGACTGATTCTCAAATATTAACAGAGGAAGTATAACTGGCACTATAACATTTGCAAATCAATTGGGACTATGTCTAGAAATTGATAATACCCATAACTTAGACCCAGGGCTCCATTCATGTGTATTTAAACATAGAGATGTTTCAATACACCCTTGAAACAAATACACAAATACAGCAGCTCTATTTATGACAGCAGAACATATGGAAGAAGAGTAAGTCAGTGTCCACAATCATCAAAATGGATGAGGGAATTAGGGAACATTCATACAATGACCAATTATCAAGCTTTTCCAGGACTAAGGGCTTAGGAGGGCACATACAACTTTATGTATTAAAAATAGTTCTCCTGGCTTATGATACAGCCAAAGACATTAGGAGCTGCTACTACACCATAAAAAGTAAGAAGCAGAAGTAATTGTTGTTGTTGTTTTGTTTTGTTTTATTGTTTTTTCTTTTTCTATAAACTTTCTTTAGGTCAGTAAGAGAAATGGGGTGATGGGACAAACCACTCTCCCCAAATTAGAGACAAAAGGTTTGATGAATCACTACTTAGCAAGAGCAGGGGCCACAGACTGAGGCAGTACAAGGGGAGGGGAACTAACAGGTGTACGGCCGCACAAGACTGAGAGGTAAAATTCTGATGTGCTCAGCCACACTTTCTTTTTGTGGTACTTCCCACAATGACCGTGGTTTCTCTCAGTGAATATCTTCTTATGGTCCCAAAAGGGAAAGGAAAAGGGAAGGATTGGGAGGACTATTGAACCAGAATCAATCACATTAGTGAATTCCTCACTGGGAAAACACCTTTCTTCTTCATACCTACTAACAACAAAGCCACAAGGTGTAGTAACAGGTGAAGAATTCTATCAAAACCATGAAAAGAAGAACAAACCTGTTGCAGTAAATATTAAAAAAGAAGGAATATCGCAGCATGTTCCCACACTTTGCCCTGGTTTTCTCAGCCCTGATGGGCTGGCCAGCCATGCACTGGCGAGCAATGGCCGACCTGTTTTTATCTCGTGGAGCTCTGACCCAGAGCTCCATGATCTCTCCACCCAACTCACTAGGTTCCCACTGATGAGTCGCTACCACACCAGCCCCATGCTTCAATGCCCCCATGGACTCTGTGGTGCACATCAGGCAAACCCACGCTTTGATGCTGTACCTTTCTCTCTGGAACAAGCCGTGGAGTGAAGGAAGACACAGCACAAACTTAGCTCAGAAACAATGATAACTCAGTCTCTGGGGGCGCAACAACTAAAACCTAATCTTGTAAGCCTTATCAAAATCTGATTTCTCTGGTGGTGAATCCTTGCGGATCTGCCATGATACCAGGAGACTCTAATAGTTACATCTTACCTATCTGCTGTCCACATTCCAAAAGGACCCTCTCTTTCTCCTCCTCTCTTCCCCTCTCCTACCCGAAGTCCCTCCGCCTTGCCCAGTGATTGGCTCCTTTATTCATTAGGGGCTTTGTTCACAAGAAGTCACATGAGTATGTAACTCACCCCTTGTCTGAAGCCCCTCCCAGGGGGCAGAATTAGCAGAATACAACAACCCCAGGGCTACCCACATCACAAAACTAATTTGATATAGAATCAATATTGAATATTAAATTTGAATCATTATCATCATTGTGCCAAGAAAGTTAATGAGAAATGTGGACAATATAAGAGAATGGACTAGTGTTATAAATGAAAATAAAAATTCTATGAAAAAAAAGTTGAAACAGAAATGTTAGTTCCTAAAACACTGTAAATGAACTAAATAAATGCAGCTAGAGAAAGAATCCAACAGTTTGAAGATCTCATAGAAGAAAGTTCCAAAACAGAACAAGAAAGAAAAAAAAAATGAAAGAGAAAATATAGCCTGGAACTGTGAAAAACTGCAAGGAGCAAACATACATACATACATATATGCCATACATACAAACATACATATATAATACATACGTATATGCATGTACTTATACATGTGTGCATACATACATAAATAATATATACATATATGCATGCATACATAAATTCATATATGGATACATGCATATATATATACACATATATATGTGTATATATATACACATATATATATATGTGTGTATGTGTGTGTGTGTGTGTGTGTATATATATATATATATATATATATATATATATATATATATGGTGTGCCCACCATAAAAATACACCCAAGCATGCTAAAGCTTCAGAAAATCAAAAATAAAGAATCTTGAAAGAATTCAACAGAAAATGAAATACAGTGTGAATTGAGAAGAAAAAAGTAACAATTATATATAGCTTCCCAGAAATCAAGAAAGTAAGACAACATGGAGTAAAATATTTATAATGTGGAAAGACAAAAATACATACCGACCTAGTATTTTGTACCCATGAAATTTTATTTCAAAGCTTAAAGAGGAATAAAGGCTTCATCAGACGAGCAAAATTATAAAGATTTGTTACTCATAGATCTGCCTTGAAAGAAATGTCAGAAATTCTTCAAAGAAAGCAAAATTTACAAAGAAAGGGAATTCAGATCTACCCACAGAAAAGAAAAAGTCAGAGAATGAATACGTGGGAGTAGTGTGGAAATACTACCTTTTCACAGTCTTAACTGCTGGTTGTGATCAGATGGAGAGTGCAGATATTCTGCACTGCTTGCTCACTAATCATAATGGAATCAAAGATGTATAAACAAAATATGGTAGCAATAGCTCCAGATATCTGGGGATTAACTAAAATGGTTGTAAGTATTGCAGTATGTTGTTTTTACTACCCGCTTTAAGCTCTGGGTGGACCACTCTACCAGCCACCACCCTGGTTCCCTTGAATCTGCAGATAAAAGACACATGCACATTAGCTCATTTTTAACCTGCCTTACATTCAGTGTCTGGGCTCTTCTAAGCTTCCTGTGGCTAGTGTGCCCTTCCCTTTACTCCTTGCTTAACACTCTAAATCTGCCCTCAGCTTAGTTGTGTTTCTAATCTTCCTGCTACCCCAGACCCAATCAGGGAAGCGACCAATGGTCACTCCACCTGAGAGCTCACATTTCTGATAGTTTTCTCTCACTCTGAAGTATGGTGAATTCCCTTTCCTCCTCCTGCGTCTCCTAGCCTGCCTGCAGTAACCTGGAAGTCCCGCCTCTTCCACCCAGCCATTGGCTGCTAGCATCTCTATTGGTCGAACAAGATCCAATCAGAAAACAGAAACTTCAGCATTCACAGGCAGATTCCTGATTGAAGCATTAGAACCACACCCTATAAAGCAGGACACTAGTCAAAGAAGGATGTTACAAAGTATGTGTTCAACTACTTGGACGGGAAAACACAGCTTGCCGGAATATGGAGTGTGATGTAACAAACATTTGATGGGGATTCACACCATTGAATCCATATACTAGACAAGCAGGAAAATAGACAACCTATCATCAAATTGTTCACCTTCGAAAACGAGAGTGGTCAGCAGAAATTAAATTACAAATAAGCAGAAAAAAAAGAAATATAAATTAGAAGGGAAATAGATTGATTTAAAAACAAGAAATTCGATAAGAGAAAAATCAATGAAGTAAAAACAAACAAACAACATAACAACAAATCTAGTTCTTTGAAAAAAAATCTCGAAGAGCGTAAGTCCCTGACCAAGCTAAGAATGATTATGAAAGGGCAGAAATTACTAAACAGAAATGAGGATGGGGCCTCACTACATGGCCCAGGCGCATAGAGTGATAAAGGAAGAAGAATTGATATATAGACAAAAAAAAAAATCCTGGCAAAATATCAGCAGACTAAGTTTAATCGTGTATAAAGGTAATCAGTAAATAAAAAAGTTCAGCCGGGCAGTGGTGGCGCACGCCTTTAATCCCAGCACTTGGGAGGCAGAAGCAGGCAGATTTCTGAGTTCGAGGCCAGCCTGGTCTACAGAGTGAGTTCCAGGACAGCCAGGGCTACACAAGGAAACCCTGTCTCAAAAAACCAAAAAAAAAAAAAAAAAAAAAAAAGTTCAACTATGTGAGGTTATCCCAAGTATTCATAGTCAGTTCACCGTATGGATAATATGGATAACATATTATCAATAAAAAAAAATCACGTGATTTTTTCCAGTGATATTTTAAAAATCATGTGATAAGACCCTGCACCCATTCATAACTTATAAAAAAAAGCTGTTTAAACTAGGAGCTGAAGAAAACGTAGACGTTATAACACTGGCAAAAATGTAGAGTTACCACCATGCTTAATATCATGATGTGATGCGTTTGTTTATTTCCAAGTGTATTTTCTTGAAAAGTTAAAAAAAAGTAAGAAATTTAAAACTCTTCTCATAAGATCTCAGACAAAGCAAGAATGTCTCTTTTCACATTTTTGTTTATATTGTACTGACTAATGTAAGAAGGCAAAAAAATAAACATAAAATAGTTATGTTGGGGGAAGGAAAAGTTGCCTTTATTGTGAGATATGTAGAAAATGACATCATTAGTAAAACTATTCTAAAACTAATAAATGATTAGAAGCAAGGCTGAAGGATGATAAGTTAATATTTTAAGAGTATCTTCCCTATATACCAGCAGTTAACAAGTAGCAACTGAAATGAAAATGTATATTACTGTTGATATTAGAGTATAAGCTTAACTATATATGCATTTATAGATACATAGCTATATGCATAGACCTGAAGAAAACATACTTCCCCAAAGATACCAATGGAGAGATGCACCATGTTCATGGGTAGATAACTAGACAGTATCAGTACGAACCAGTTCTTTCCATTGTCGTCAATAAGCTCAACTCATTCCTAACTCAACTCCTCCCAAGTTATCAGAGGACTATGAACCACCGAAGTCCAAAATTGTGATGGAGGAGCAAAAAGATAAAAATCTCAAGTCAATACAGAGTGGAAAAAGTCAGAATAATACTGGATTGCCTTCAAAACATACAATAATCAGAGCAGTGTTAATACAGATTGATAACAATTAAATAGGTCAGCAGGACAGAGGAGCGAATCCAGAAGTGCACTCATGTAAGTATAGAAAAAAATATGTAATTGTATATATTATTTTATTTTAGAAATACAAGAATCTAGACAAATATCTTAAATCTTTTAATAAGTTCAAATCTGAACATAAAAGTAAAGGGTTTTTTTAAAAAAAATTAAAAAATAAAAGGCGAGATTACAGTACTAAAAGACAAAAAGTAGTCAGGTGGCCTGTGATTGGGGATTACGCCTCACGTTACTGTCCAGAGGTATTGATCAAAAGCTAGATTTCACTGTTATAAACAAAACAAACAAACCAACAAAAACCCCCCAAAAAAACTTCTACTAAGTGAAAGATAGGAAAGACTGTGTAAGTAATAGCAGAAGCTACAGACACGAGAAAGTATTTGGAAAAGACACATTTGATAAAAGATTCTTACCCCAAACATTTACATAAATGATAAATTCAACAGTGAGAATATAAAGAATCTGATGCCAGCAGACATTTTATCAAAGATGGGGAGAGCTGAGTTAACATAATCAGTGGTCACAGCAGACCTGTAAATCGTGTCCCGAGCCAGGAGCTCACAGGGTCTCTGGCTGCCCGCATAAGATGTGGACAATGTCAATGCAACCAGCGTTACCTGAGGAGCTCTGGACTCAAGACGGCTCTCAGGAAGGAAGAGTCCATTTTCTTAGAGACTATGGCCTCTGGTGGGTTGAACACACTCCAGTGGATAGCTGCATGCCCAGAAGTACATATCAGCACAAATTGGACTCAATGGGTTATTGAAAAACAAAAAACCAAAAAACAGAAAACAAGGAGAGGAAGGAGGTGGGATTGAGTCAAGGGCGGATACGCTTAAAGTACATCGAATTGAACCCTCATAGATTCAATGCATACATTATATTAAGCTGATCGTGAGTACTGTATCAGGGAAATCCAAGCTGAAACAATGAGCTAATACTAAATACCTATTAGCATGGCCAAAATCTAGAACATCACACACAAAACACTGGTGAAGCAGGAGAGTGACAGGAACTCTCATTCACGTCTCGTGTGGCTGTAAAGTAATTCAGCAATAGAAAGAGACAGTTTGTCAGCTTCTGGCAAAAATCAAGTGCTCTTACTGTCAGCCCAGTGCTTGTAGCCGTAGGTGTTTGCTTAGAGGACTTGAAAATCCCAATCACGAGAAAACCAGTGCATCGCATTGAAAGCCTTATTTGCAATGGCCAGCAGTTGGGAGCAATCACAGTGTCAGCAGGCTGATGGCCCATCGGGCCAGTTCTGGAGGACAAAGATAACTGTGATCAAAATGGTGAATTCATGTGTTACTGTCCATGGCTCTCATGTGCAGCCTCTTAATAGAAATAAGACATGAAGACATAAGTTCCGCATGACTCATTAATATCCGTCTCCTATCCCAACCGAGATGAAACTCTTGTGGTTATGAAAACATGCAAACCCTATAAGAAAAGCCAGGGTACTCATTAGACAGTCACCCTTACCTGGGGGGGGGGGGACCTGGAATCGTGATAAAGTTCCTGAAAGCTGTTACTGGCTTCATAGCATGGGCTCTGGTATTAAAAAGTAGAGGTGTGTGTGTGTGCATGTGTGTGTGCATGTGTGTGTGTGTGTGTGTGTGTATAGATACTTTGTTTTACCTTATATTGCACAATTTTAAATGTGTAAGAAAAATTAGAAAGAGCAATAGAGCAAAATTATACTATGACCAATAAAACCCCTCTCCTTGTCTATTCTAGAAACCCACTTAAACAACTCCACATAAATTTTGAGTCAGAATACCTTATTCTGTTTGTTCTTGCAACCTTGGAGAAACTGCTAAATGGATGTGTCTTTTGTTTTCCTCTAAGGTAGAGATAGGGTCCCTCTGCTACAATGCATGGATACTGTGTTCCTGACACTGTGATACACAGTTCAGTGTATCCAACATGTAGCCAATGGTACCTTTGCCACAAAACCATCACAAGAGTTAAGGAAGTGTCCAGCAGAGGGACCCACACACGTGAGTTCTCAGTGAGTGGCAGGTCCTCTAGTTGCACTCCACCATGGGAGTTCTTTAGGCTGAGCACTGCAAATGCAGTCAGTCCTCCAATGCTGCCAGGGAGTCGCATGCTCCACGTCTGACTCCATATGATGTGTGCTGCGGGAACCAAACTGCATGTGGGAACAAGTTGGAGAGAGCGGACACAGCAGTATTGAGGGCAGCCCCTCTCCTCCAGGCATGTCTGGCTGACTTGAAGTGCCTGCCAAGCTGACGCTTACTCAGACCTCCTCTAAGTCTGGTAAAGGGCACCAAAAGCTAAACTTCATCTTCAACAATGAAAAAACAAAAACAAAAAAAAACCCAAATACCCAGCAATGACCAGGCAGGACTGTCTGACAGAGAAGGTGCAGGAAGCACCACATCCTCATTTATGTATCAGGGTTCTGAGGAGGACAGACCGTCACACAGCTCCAAGAAGTTGTGTGGGAGAGCTGCCGGTGAGTGGTACACCATCTCTCCTGTGAAAGATGTCGGCATGGGGAGACTTATGTAGTTGGACAAGTTCAAGGGAAGGAACCCCAGGACATGTGCTCCACTGCAAAGGCATGTGATTGTGTTGTCTTTATATAAAATTTTTAATGATATGGCATGATTTAGCCACTGCTTTGAACACTGTGGCAAGGATGGAACCAGTCACAAGCTTGGCCAGTTTCTTTTTCTTTTTTTCAGATCCAAGATTTATACACCTCAGTGAACTACTATACAGTTAGAGTAGGCATTCAGACTGCGCACTGTGGATCTTCATATTAAAGTTTGCACAATCAGTACCAATGGTATCTTACGTGCTTATCCACTAACAAGTAGAAAACAGTTAGATTTACATCCTTTCTCATAACTTGTGTTCTCTTTCATATGTTGAATCTAGCTAATAATATGCATTTGTGTGTGTGTGTGTGTGTGCGCGCGTGTGCACGCACGTACACACACACAGCGTACACACAGGGTACATTGTAACATGAGGAGAACATGAAAGGTTCAGTGTAAGAGAGTGAGGAGAGACTGAATGCAGGGTTCAAACCAGGTCCTCATGCTACAATGTGAGGAAGCGGTCGAGCACGGAGTTGTGGCCTAGCATTGTTGTCAGTGTTTTGATAACCACTATAGTGACTTCAGCTGACATGACGTTCATCCTTTTATGCTCCCGTGTACAAGTCACATGTCTCACCATGGCCTCACCAGCCTTGTCCAGTTTTACTCTTTTGCTTTCATTGCCTGTGCTTTAGGTGACAAATGGAACAAACTATTGACAGATTCAATGTCATGAATTTTCCCTTTATTTTCTTTAAGAATTTTATCATCTTGGGTGTTATGTTTATGTCTTAGATTCACATTGGGCTAATTTTTATCTACATGTAAGATGAAAGTCCAGCTTCATCCTGCTGCATGTGGGGTCTCACATGTCCTAGACCACTTGTTGTATGCTCAGGGACCTCTTTTTAAAAACCATTTGACTATTGCCTTAATCTGTTTCAGCCACCGTAACAAAACTCCATAAACCGAGTAGCTTATAATTAGAAGAAATTTATTTCTCACTGTTATTAAAACTGTGACATCCAAATTTATGCACAAGACTTTTTTATCTTGATAGTGTGCTGTCTGGTCCGTAGTTGGTGCCTTCTTGTTTCCTTACAGGAGAAGGACTGCGGGCTCTCTGAGTCACCTCATGTCCTTAGTGAGCACTAATGTCATTCCTGAGACTTTGGCTGAAACTCTAGTAACTTCTCAAGAAGAATGCTCCTAGTACCTTTGCCTTGGGGGTTAGGATTTGAAAATGTAACTTTGGAGTCAGCGGGGATATAACGCTTGAGGTCATAGCAACCATGTATATGAATGTTTATTTCTAGGTAGCCTGTTCCACTTGTCTTTGTTTCTTTTTATGCCCGTACCACAGTGTAGTTATTATCTTTGTAGTGAGTTTTGACACCAGAAAATGTGAAACTTTGACTTTTTTCCTATTTACTCTTTTCGGGTTCTTTTTGGTTTGTTTGTTTTAGTTTTTCAGACAGGGTCTTGTTCTGTGGCTGATGCTGTTAGAGAACACGTTATGTAGCCCAGGCTAGCCTCAAACTTGTAGTCTTCTGCCTTAGCCTCTCAAGTGTTATTATAGACATGTGCCACTATACCATGCATCTGTGTGTGTGTGTGTGTGTGTGTGCGCACATATACATGTGTGTATGTTTTAATGTTAATGATATCTGCCTTATTCTTTGTAAATGAGCTACAATAATATTCAATTTCAGGTTAAGAATGCATGACTATTAATAGGTACACATGTGTATTTAGGTATGCATGCCTTGGTAGGTATGTACTGAGGCCAGAGGTTGACATGGCTGACTTCTTCAACTATTGCCCACCTTCTAAAAATATTTCATTTATTCATTTTGTAATTAGGTGTTTATTACAGGTAGTTCTTTTTAAATATGCATTTTAATTTTCGAAAGTTTTATACATTTATACACTGTATATTGATGATATCCATCCACCACTACCTACTTTCCTCTTCCCCTAGTGCTTGCTACTTTTTCTCTCCAAGGTTTATGTTCCCTTAAGAATTGTTATTAATGATTACCTGAGTCTAATTAGTGCTGGTCATATGTACAGGGCTATGTGAGCTTGGCCAGTTTTAGTACAGCATCTCCTCTCTGGAGGCCTCTTTAATTCACCTGGTCCTCCTGTCACTCAACTTTAAAAATGAAAATGTTGGGTCCCAGAAAGAAGAAGTGGTTTGCCTGAGGCTTTACTGCAATGAAGTATTCAAAATGGCCCCTATAAAGGGACTTAAGGTAAAGCCATTGTCCTTCCACTAGAACCACAGAGCCATCCACAATGACAATAATGTTGTGTTACCATAAGGGTTATTAAAACATATTCTTTGTTTCTGGAATTTTCCAACATTTCTGACTGTAGGTAACATACCTTAGAAAGCAAAGTTAAGGATGAGAGGCCCCTACTCTGGCCTACACCATTTGACCAAAAACTCAACTGTGTGCTTTAAGACGAGACCAGGGAATCAGGCCTCTCAGAAAATATAGCCAGGCTTATGGTTTTCATAGTTTGTTAAGTCCTTAGAAAATTAAGAGCCTTGCTTGGGATGTTCCTCTAAGGACAACAAAACCAAACTCAGATTGAACCTATAAATAGAGAATGTGTTAGTGGACACTAAACAGTTTCCAAATCCGGATGGCCATCCAAATTCCCTGTGGGGCCATTGAAACATGCAGACTCTAGAGCAGAGCTCTGGTCCCTCGGAGTTCTCACCCAACCACTCTGTTCAGTTTACTTTAGTTCCATTGGTTCACACCATAGCCATTGTGGTCCTGATAACCAAGGTAGAAAGTCGAATGTTTCCGAATGACTAACTAGCTCTTTTTATTTAACACAGAATTTTTCAAAGAAGTTGGAAATATATTGATTGATAAGAATGAGAATTTCTCAAGTATAACATGCTGTATTGTTAGAAATGTGGACACTAACTAGTTCATTAACTATTTTATAACAGGAGGGACTTGGCAATTCAGTCCAAGTAAGTGCCCTTCCCACAAGTTTCAGCTCTGGGCCGCTCAGTCCCTACTTGCTGGTTGTATCCTGCTGACCCAGTTTCCCTAGCAACAACCCCCTCCCCCCCCCCCCGAGTTCCTGTGGAAAGCTATGACATCTATGTGCAACCTGGAGGCAAGGGAGACACGGACATGTCTGTGAGGACTCATTCTCCTGTCCATCCATCTTTCCAGAGCCTGGGAATGTAGCAAAGGGCGCCTGAGTCCCGCCGAGAGTCCCATCTTTGACACATACGAAACTCATAGACAGCTCTTCCTCTTTTGTGTGTGCATTTTCATCATTTAAATATTACACACACGTGTGCACACACATGTGCACACACAAACACATGCACATATACATGGACATGCACACATACAAACACAATGGACACACACACACACACAAACACAACACACACATACTGTCTTAGTTAGGGTTTTACTGCTGTGAGCAGACAGCATGATCAAGGCAACTCTTATAAGGACAGCATTTAATTGGGACTGGCTTACAGGTCAGAGGTTCAGTCCATTATCATCAAGGTGGGAGCACGGCAGCATCCAGGCAGGCATGGTGCAGGAGGAGCTGAGATTTCTACATCTTTGTCTGAAGGCTGCTGGCAGAATACTAGCTTCCAGGCAGCTAGGATGAGGGTCTTAAAGCCCACACCTACAGTGACACACCTACTCCAACAGGGCCACACCTTCTAATAGTGCCACTCCCTGGGTCAAGCATATACAAACCATCACACATACACACACAATACACACACACAAACACAACACACACATACACACAAACACAACATATAGACACAAACATAACACACACACTATTAGCTTAAAAATAATCAGTTTCCTGAAAAACAATTAAAAAAGTAATCACGGGGACTTACTAAGCTGAAACCGCATCGGTGAGCTTCAGGAATCCTGTCGTTGGGGCTGGAGAGATGGCTCAGCAGCTAAGAGCTCTTGCTGCTTACAGAGGTTCAGGATCTGTTTCCAGCACTCCACGTCCACTCACAGCTGTCCATAACCCCAGTTCCGCTGTATCTAGCGCCATCTCTGGTCTCTGCAGATTCCAGGCAGGCATACAGTGCATACACATAAAATAAAAACACAAAACTTTTTTTTATATTAAAAGAAAAAAAAAGAATTACCTTGGCTAAGGGATTGGAAATGAAACATGAAGTGGGCAGAAAACTCAAAAACAGACTTGTAGTCACACGTTTGTAGACATTGTTGTTTTAAATTATTCTTTTCTCATATATCACCTTCCTTCTGCAGTTCCTCTTCTATCCCTCTCCACCCCTCCTGTCTCCCCAGATCTTTTCCTCAGACATTTTCTTTCATTAACAAGCCCAGCAACCAAATACAGTATACAGTACACAAGTTACAAGACTGGGTGCAAGCACTCATGTGAAGGCTGGATGAGGGAACCCAGGAGGGGGAAAGGGATCGAAGAGAGGAAAAAGAGGCAGAGATACCCTCAGTCATACTGTTAGGAGAGTCCCATCTAGTGAGAAGTTTGGTTTCATTAAAAACCCGGGTATGTTACATGAATATGGTTTTGTTTTAATCCCAGGTGTGGGATATGGGGCTGATTCAGATTGTCCACAGCTGCTTACTCTGATTGTCTCCTGCTCTAGGAGGGGCATGATTTTTGCTACGTGTAGGTAGCTTATGTTTGGAATTCTGGGACTCCTGAGAGGTTATAAATATGAGGGCCCCGAGGAGACCTGTGGTAGCTCCTGCTCCCCACTGGCCCTACTGCTGCCGCTGCAGCTGCCACAGCTACCAACTCCACCACTGCTGGCTGCTGCTGCCGCCATCGCTGCCGCTGCTGAGTTTGCTATTGCTGTTTGTTGTTTTGCTGGATTGCTAGTTGGAAATATCCTGGAGCCAGAGATTGGACTTGCCTCAGGGAACCCAATGCCCCTGATCAGCAGGAAGTAGTCAAAAGAGGTCTATGGCATTTTTCCGCTCTGGCCTTCTTTCTCTCCTATTTAGTGTTGTGGGGTTGAAGGCATTAGGATGGAATAAGGGTTGGAAAGGTGGTAGATAATAGAACCCAATAAATTAGCACAAAAATCGCACCAACAGTCCCGTAAGCACAGAAAGTTACAGAACCATAACATAGATGCAGAGGACCTATCTCAGACACATACAGGCTCTGTGGTTGTTGCTTCAGTCTCTGGGAGCTTCTATGAGACATTATGATTTTACAAACTACTTTCTTTTTCAAAGTGGTAGCTTTGTCACCTGCTACCTGGTCACTTGATTCCCCAACAATTCTTCTTTTCCTTGGTGCCATTGCTTGGGCAGTCTAATGGGTTCTGATTTTCCCAGCAGGGTTATGGAACCAGTCTCACTCACACAGGAATTCAGGCCACCTGTGTGAACCTTGCCAGAAGAGACTGCTTAGGATGCAGTGCCCATAGCAACACCTCATTGCACAAGATGGTGTGGCCAATCGAATTCTAAGGATTGAAGTATTGTCCCGGCTCATACCAGGCCCAACCTCTAGATAAAGGCTCGGGTCTGAGTCTCTTCATAAGGATACACAGAATGAAGCAACCATAAGTAGCAGCTGCCCCTCCCCCATCCCTCTGCCCCTTGCTTTCCTTTTCTCTACTGATCCTTCTCATACCCCCCTTTTCTTAACCCTTTAGCCCCAGTGTGCCACACAGCTCTCTTTACTGTTTGTAGTAGACTAGGACATGCTCATAGAACCAATACATTCTATCTCCAGGGCCTATCAAGACAATCCCTTCATTTTGTAAGTAATATCTGATGTCTCTAGGATGAGGGTTGATTATCTGCCTTTTAAAAATACTGAATTTCCTACTTGTCCCCCACAAATTTATCACTGCAGATAAGTCAAAGTTGACTGTAATTTCTAGACTTGAAAGCTCTCTAGCTCCCCGTTTGAGAACCAATGACCATTTTTGTATTATGTGGGCATTTATCAGATCTCCCCCCCCTCTCTTCTAATTGTCACTGATACTCACCAAGCCCCTTGCCTTTCACCTGGTGAGATATCCAGCATTTGCAGTAGGAAGGGCCTGTGACTGAGGGACTTCTGTTTCTGTCTGCACCTGTTCCTCCCATGTGTCCACACTGACACTGTCCTTAACCCCATCTACATAGGTGTCCTGAAAATCTACACCGTGCCTTTTGTCCATGGGAGAAAATTCTGCTTGTCATAGCCAAACTGCCAGCTTTGTTCTTTTATTTTGTGTTGCCACTGATTCATTGCTATCTCGGCATTTGCATCTATGATTGTGAGCAACCAGAAGTAAACAGAATACATTCATCCATTGCTTTCCTCCACAGAGACAATAGCAAAGCCCTGTCACTTCTCATGCAAGAACTCCAGCTTCACCACAAGACTAACAGACATGGCACGTTCTTCCTTTAATCCTAGCATTTTCTTGCTCTGCTGATATATTCTGCCAGATGCTTGAGCCAGGGCAGGAACCAATGGAAACCCTTGCTGGCTGCATGGGGTCTCAGGAAGAGCAGAGAGTCACATGGACTTGGTTTGAGATCTTCATGCACCAGGTGTCTGCTCAGAGCTGCTAACTGTCAGGTTGGGTCTAGGCTTTAATAAGATTGGTCAGCTTTCAGTTAAATGTGCTGGGTATCCACTGCTTTCTTCAGGGTTGACTAGGCCATCCACATAACAGTTCTCTTAATGCCAAAGCTTGAAAACCTTAAAAATATTTCTGCAATAGGACAGACCAGTGTCCGGCGCGCTGTTTGGTCTCGCCAGCAAGAACCCACGCGGACACACGGATCCTTCTGCAGCAACGCGTTTATTGCATGAAGAAAAGAGGAAAGACCCCGGGGCCCCAGAATGGCGCTGTTATATAGCCCCAAGGCAGCGTGCTCTCCATTGGTTGGTGTGCCCCGGGAGTGGGCGGTGATAGTCATGTACACCCATAATGCGCTTCGGGGGTTTTCCCCGCGCTAACCGTAAGTTTCCTTAGAGCGACAGCTGAGGTCAGCGCCATCTTGTAATGGCGAATACTCTAGCCGCTCCTTACATCTCCCCCCATTCTTTCAAGTAAGAAGGAGAGGGGGGTCAGCTGGGTTAAATAGGCCACACCTCCCTACAGTGGTATCAAAACACAGAACCAGGCTCGATCAAGCGAATTCCGTCATGAGTGAAT